>SNQJ01S0025682.1:154852-177414 GCA_010110895.2 Picea sitchensis
CCAAACATTTATAGTTGGAATATGAAGGATAAGTAAGATTCGTCAAGGTTTCTACATTTTAAAATAAATTTCCATCCTTAAAATCATCACTTCTTTCAAGGAAATAGATATTGCCAGTATTTTCATGAAAGAAATATTTAGACTACATGGCATGCCTAAGGAAATCATATTTGTTTGAGATACAAAATTCACTTCAAACTTTTGGAAATCTCGATTTGTTGTTTTCGAAACTAAATTGCTATTTAGTACATCCTATCACCCTCAAATTGATGGACAGACAGAGAGGGTAAACCAGGTATTAGAGGACATGTTAAGGATGCATGTAATGCATCAGCCTAAGAAGTGGGAAGACTACATACCATTGGTAGAATTTGCTTACAACAATGGCTATCAAGAGTCATTGAAGATGGGTCCATTCGAGGCCCTCTATGGTAGACAATGCAAAATTCCAATCAGTTGGGATAACCCAATAGACAGAATCACAATTGGGCCATATATGCTGAAAGAAATGGAACAACAAGTAATTCAGATAAAACAAAATCTTAAAGTGGATCAGGATAGACAGAAAAGCTATGCAAATAGAAAAAGGACTCCTAGAGAGTTCAAAGTAGGGGATCTTGTGCATCTCAGAGTTAGACCCAGGAAAAGCTCTTTGAAAATGGGAGCTTGTGCCAAGTTGGCACCTCGATATTGTGGACCCTTTGAAATTTTGGATAGAGTGGGACCTATAGCATTAGACTAGCACTTTCTCCCACAGTGAAGGCACATAATGTTTTCCATGTTTCGTTACTGAAGAAATATGTACATGATTTTAATCATATAATTGATTGGCCTGTGATTTAGGTGGAACCAAAGGGATAATTCCTACCAGAACCACAACTCATAATAGACAGGAAGGAAACCCCACTCAAGAATAGAACAATTGCACAATTCAAGGTGCAGTGGAAACACTTTGGTCCAGATGAAGCTACATGGGAAATGGAGGATGCCATGAAACATGTGTACCCATTTTTGTTTACTTATGTACATACAGAGCACATCGACAGATAGAACATCAAGGACAATGTTCCTTTAAGGGGGAGGGAATTGTAATACCCCTATTTCCCCCAGTTTGTAAATATATTTATAACTTGTCGAAAGACTGTGGCACACTAAATATGTGTGAATGTTGGATTTGATGAACCTTTTTTTATAAAAGGTAATGTATGTATATTCTGTTATTAATTGCAAATGGATAGTGTTGCATAACTGTTGAAAGGGGGGTTTTCCAAGATAGACCATGGTGCTATGAGAGAGATGGTGAGGGGAACCAAAAGTGGTTGAGATGGCCCCCACCAAACCAGTACCTTACTGGATTTAATTGCTCAGACCCAAAACAATCCTTTGACCCATAAATGAATTATCGGTCAAGTTGGTAATTGGAAAAGTCTTCCTCAAGAGTTAACAAGGAGATGGGGCAGAGTACCCATCTACAAGGGCTTCTAGACCTAACCATGAGCTGGGGATTCAGACCCATGCAACCTTGTCGAGGAAGGCAAGAAAAGAGGTAATTTTGTGGGCAGAGGCAGTTCTGCGAGGAAGCAAAGTACAGAGACCAATCTCCAGAAGAGAGGAGAGCACTTGCAACTCTCGGGTTCGAAGGAGAAATAAGAAACAAGCTCTTTATGGGTGCAAGAAGTTGTTGGAAATGTTTTTAGTCCAAGCTGATAAATGGGGCCGACGAGTGACTGTGGGAGTACTCGTGTAGACCTCCTTGCTTGGTACAAAGAAATTGGTTGCCAAGATCCTGTGGGAGGAGGAGAGTAACCTATGTCCCTGACTATCGTTGAGCAAGAAGAAATAGTCTCTCTCAGAGCAACGTGGTCTAGCTAGGGGGTGGTTAGCAGTAAATCCATTCAGGAGTGGTTGTGCCTACAGTTGGGTGGAAACATGCACCCCTTTCAACATTCACTTCACGATCTCTGGTTTCTGATAAGAATTTTCATACTCTGTGTACTGAAATGGAAATGATGATTGGATATATATATGTCTATGACTAAGTTCTTTATTGAATGATTAAGGTAGAAATGTGTATTGCCTCTCTTTCAACCTATGCTTTTGAATGGTCTTATGTTTACCTCAGCTTAATAGCTAGAGATTTATGGGATGTGAGTCTGCAAGAAAGTCAAGGTAGGGTTAACTAGAACGTTTATGTCCTGACGACCTCTCAAGTTTACCTTCACAGGAATATCAAGTTCAAAATCCGTGGAAGGAGGGCACCTCCTTCGTACCCTTCACCTGCGTGTAGCCCACGAGAATTTTCAGAGGACCCATGTGACCAAGGTCTGGAAACCCTACGCTAGGCCCGAAAGGAGTTATGCCTTTCCGGCTTCGAAACTCTGGGAATTCGAAGCTTCGGAGTGTTATGACCTCACTATTTGTAAACCGACCAAAGGAAACTTGTTGTTACGGTTACCCATGAGGTTGACCGGTGTCTGGAGATTTCCCTAACTATGACAAATGGATCTATCCCATCGTTAAACCCTGACCCATTTACCAATCGTGAAGTAACGCAAGCCGCAAATCCGAGGGTATTTGAGAGTCCCCTAGTCATTGGATCTATGCTGAGGTAAGTTCAGTGTTGACTACTTCAAGAGAACTGATATGTTATAGCACCAAATTCCCTGAATGTCAGAGTTATGAATTGATTTAAGTTGTGGATCTGGGGAATCTATTAGGAACCCCTCATAACCATTCGATCAACCAGTGGAGGGACTCACGTACGGTACTTCGACGAAGTCTTACTTTAGAGAGTGGAGCAGCAATAATGCCTAAAACTCTGAAGGTTGGAGCTATGAAGTAACGAGGACCATATATCTAGGGACCCTTCGGGATCTCCCATGACCGTTAGATCTAGACCGTGGTCAACCCGATGTTGACCACTCTGGGAGCAAGGAGGAAGTCACACCACGAATTCCCCGAATGTCATAGTTATGAAGTGAAGGAGGTCGTAGATCAATGGGTCTATGTGGACACATCTTAACTATGAGATCTAAGGTTGTTGGAAGGCTAACAATCTAGAGTGACGTGGCATAGTGATGTCACCCAGGGTGATGTGGACCCATGATTGACGTGCTATGTGTCACATGGATTCACATGTTTCACAGACCTTGTGTACCCATTAGAATGTGGCATGTGTCACCCACTATAGGGTACATGTGTCATCTCTGCCTTGTCGCATGTCACCCACTATAGGGTCCATGTGTCATCTCTGCCTTGTCGTGTGTCACCCCTGGCACTTACTTTCTTGGTCCATATGGAGGGTGGAGTACTCGGGACCCACCTATCCTTGCCTCCGCGTCTAAGACGCCACCACATGTGAGGGTGGACCCTTCAGGAATCCAAGACTTCGATACTCCAGAGGTTTGGAATGTAGTGTCATGGATAAGCTGAAAGGCCTGAAGGACGGAGCTACGTGGCGATATTTCAGGCTCCTTCAGAAGTTTGAGAATTTGGGACTCTAGAGGACATGCGTGCAGGAAGGAAAAGGGGCATTCAACATCGATCGTCGAACTCCCCTCTAGCTTAGGTGTTAAATGAGGACCATGTCCTATTGTTGGATTGGATGGTGGATGGACTTCCCCCATGGATATAGTAACTTGGGGATGGTATGAATGAGGTGGACCCACGTGGGAGCCACGTGGCCCATATCTGATAATGGCCAAAGAACTTTAGGAGGCCATAACTTGCAATCCAGAGCTCGGTTTTGAGTCTGGTAGCACTCGTTAGAGAGATACGGTTCAGTAGAAGAGAATGGAGACCTCAGAGAGATAATTTGAGACGATTAAAGAAAGAGAAATTTTGATTCCCCATCCCTAGAAAGGGTACTTAGGGGTTGGGTGTGTTACATAACTTATCTAAGAAATAGGCAACTCCTCAAGTCACCTCCACAACTGCATCCAAATATGCCCAATTCCACCACAAGAATCGTCTAAGTAGATCACCCCAAGCTCTTTGCACATTCACCCAAGTCAAGGCGTTCCAAAATTCTACATGGCTTCTTTGAATATGCACCACTTGAGTCACCCTCAAGTCTGTCTATTTTCACCACGGAACTGGATTACACTTGAACCACCAAGTCATTTGACTTCCATTCAAAGAACTCACAACAACACTTAGGAAATGCAAGAACTCAAAACCAACCATACCTCTTCCAACGACATTCTTGGTTGCACCCATGGTTCAATTTTGTTGTCCCGATGTTTGGTATGTGTTATATTCTTTGCATAATTGTAGGTCCCCCCTAATGGGGGGTTTATTCACTAATTGTTTTGGATATTTTCCAATTATTTGGACTAATTTTGTATTGTAATCAATGAAGATATGATGAATAAAATATTAAAGGTGTGACTCTAAACATGTTGGTGGTGTTCTTAGTTTGGGTTTCCAGGGTAAAAATCTTTGTGTAATGTGTGTGTGTGTGTGTGCCATTGTATCTTTTCTCTTTTTACTAAGAATTTGCTTTCAACAACTAATTGTGCAAGGTTAAAATATACAGTTGGTATCAGAGTTGTTATTGGCTTCAAGGGGACGCCTTTATGGCTAAGGATTTGGCTCGGATCCATTATAAACCTTGTTATAGTGGGAAATCTACAATATTGATTCTTCAAGTGAAAAGAAATGGAAAGTTGTTTGAAAATAGAGATCGAGAAATTTAATGGGAAATTTTTTGAGTTGTGGAAGCTCAAGATGGAAGATATGTCGGTGGAAAAAGATCAGCGGATCGATGTGGATCCAGGTATTGCACCTACATGAATGTTAGCAGAAGGCTATAAAAAGTTGGGTCAGAAGGCGAAGAGCACAATCCAATTGTGTCTCTCAGATTCAGTATTATTGAATGTGTCATGGGAAACTACAACCAAGGAATTATGGGATAGTTTAGGGGCTTTGTATCAGTCAAAGTCTTTGAACGCCTTCAATACAATGGTAAGTTAATTATTATCTATTGATATTAAGATTTATAATGAAAATAAGTGTATCATTTTAATGTTCTCTTTACCAGACTCGTGGGATGGTCTGGTTGTGGCCATTGGTAATAATACAACTACTTTAAGTTTTGATGATTTGGTCTCATCCTTGTTGTCGGAGGAGATGAGATGGAAAAACATGAAAGGACAGAGCATAAATTCCTTATTTGCAAGAGGAGGCTCCCAGGAAATAAATATATCTAAGTATTCAAGTGGGAGATCTAAATCTAAGGGAATATCTAAATCTCCCAGAAAGTTTGTAAAGGTATGTTGGAGATGTGGAAAAGAAGGGCACTACAAGAAGCAAGGTAGATCCAAAAGTGTTGAGAGAGGGAAGGGATTTGAAGATACTCCTTCTACAGAAGCAAAAACCTATGAAAAATAAGGATGGGATGTGTACTTAGCTTCTTCAAGAACACATGCAGACCATGAGACATGGTTGGTTGAGTCAGGTGCATCCTTTCATACGACTCCCCATAGGGAGTGGTTCTACGAATACGAAAGGTATGATGGAGGTGATGTTTTCCTAAGTGATGAATCGATAACCAAAATCATAGGACGAGGAAAATTCAAGTTGAATATCATGGATGGAAGGACTAGAACACTCCTTGATGTTCTGCATATCCCATGGTTGGAATTTTTTTTTATTTTCTGTAAGAAAAATGGATGATACGGGGGTAAAAATAAGGTTTCAAAAAGAAACCCGAATGATGGTTTGAGGAGAAATAGTGTTGTTGAACAAAGTTTGATTTGGAACTTTGTATAAGTTGTAAGGAATCACTATTAGTGATGGGTGTAATAGTTCCATTGTTCTTGAGATTGGAGCTAAAGAAGAAAAAACTCCCACAATCTCTGGAGAAAAGACTATGTTGTGGCATCAAAGATTAAGGCATATCGAAAAGAAGGACCTTCAACTACTACATGGTAAATGTATGGTTGAAAGTATGTCTAAATGCTCTCTAGATTTTGATTTATGTGAACATTATGTATATGGGAAGCAAAATCGGGTAAGATTCCCCTTTGGTGCAACAAGGGTAGGGAGAATTGTATAGTTGGTGCACAATGATGTGTTTGGACTTGTGTCAATTCCATCATTAGGAAAATCTGTGTATTATGTCTCATTTATAAATGAATTCTCGAGGAATACATGGATTTACTTTCTCGGGAAGAAATCTAAAGTCTTTAACACATTCAAAGAGATTAAGGCTCTTGTGGAGAATTAGACAGAGAAGAGAATTAAGGTGTCAAGGATGGATAATGGTGGAGAATTATGCAGAAATGAATTCAAATAATTTTGTAAGTGTGGTATAGCAAGACAAAAGACTACTCCATATACACCTCGACAGAATGGAGCTGTAGAAAGAATGAACAAGATGTTGATGGAAAAAGAAAGGTGCATGCTCAATGGTGTCGGGTTAGGCCAAGAATTATGGGAAAAGGTAGTGGGTACTTCATGTTATCTGGTCAATCGATCACCCTCATCAACAATGGATGAAAATACTCCACAATGGACTGGTAAGAAACCCTCTCTCACACATCTTGGGGTATTTGGTTGTGATGCATATGTTCATGTTCCAAAGGAAAACATGAGTATGCTATATAAAAAGGCTGAAAAGTGTATTTTTATTGGGTATAAAGACAGTCTGAAAGGTTATAAGCTTTGGAACCCAGAAACTAAGAAGGTAGTGTATAGCTGAGATGTGGTATTTAGATAAATAAAAGATGTTGTCAAACATTAAGTCCTACCAAGGGAGGAAGAACTAGAGAAAATAGAGTTTAAGTTGAAGGATGATGAATTAGATTCTACAGAAGAACGAGAATCAAAATAAGAAGATTCTCATATTCCAGTATTGAGGAGATCAGTTCAGGAAAGAAGGAAACTAGAAAGGTATAATCCATCTGATTTCCATTCAAATTTGGCTTTGTTTATTACTAAAGATTATCCTAGAACTATTAAGGATGTAGTGGATTCAGAGGATGACAAACTCTAGAAAAAATCCATAATGGAAGAAATGGCATCCTTGGACAAGAATGAGGCTTGGGATCTAGTGGAGTTGCCGACAAGAAGAAAACCCATTGACAATAGGTTATTCCAAGGTAGAGGGAATTGACTTTGGTGAAATTTTTTCTCCTGTTGCTAAGTTAAATTCTATTAGATTAGTTTTATTTTTTGTTGTTGTGTTTGATTTTGAAGTAGAACAAATGGATGTGAAGACAACAGTCATACATGGGGATTTGGAAGAAGAAATCTACATGAAGAAACTAGAAGGATTTGCTATGAAGGGAAAGAAAGAGCTAGTATGCAGGCCGAAAAAGTCCTTGTATGGGTTAAAGTAGTCACCAAGGATGTGGTATAAAAAAATTGATACTTATTTATTGGGACCTGGCTTCACAAGGAGAAAAGTAGATCATTGTGTGTATTTCAAATTAGTCGGTGATCATCTTATTTACTTGGTCTTTTATGTGGATGATATGAAACGACAACGAGATTATCCAGGATGTGAAAACTCAATTGTCCTCTAAGTTTGACATGAAGGATCTTGGTGTTGCAAATTTCATTTTGGGCATGGAAATTATAATAGATTGGGAAAACAAGAAACTCTAGTTAAATTAGAGAAAACATGTCAAGACAATAATGAAGAGGTTTAATATGTAGGAATGTAAATCAGTCAGGGCCCCTATTCCTATAGATGTAAAGTTATTCGTGGACCAATGTCCTAAGACACATGAAGAAGAAGAAGACATGTCTCGTGTTCCATATGCTAGTGCGGTTGGAAGTTTGATGTATGCAATGGTATGTATTAGACTAGACATTGCACATGCAATGGGATTTTTGAGCAGTTGTATGTCAAAACTAGGGAAGTAACATTGAACAACAATAAATATGGTCTTCGAGTATTTGTGTGGCACTACTAGTTATGGATTGTTCTACCAAGGAAGACTAGGATTGGACAAAGTGTTGGATATACATGGCTTTGTTGATGCAGACTGGGCTGAAGATCTGGATCGTAAAAGATCTACAAGTGGGTATGTGTTTAACCTATTTGGAGGAGCAATCAGTTGGATGAGTGAAAGATAGTCTGTAGTGACACTCTCAACTACAAAAGTTGAATACATGGCAGCCACTCATGCAAGCAAGGAAACAATATGGTTACAAAGATTGTGTTTAGGTATTGGGTTGGTACAACAAGCTATAAAGATATATTGTGACATTCATAGTGCAATATTCCTAGCGAAGAACCTGACTTATCATTCAAAGACAAAGCATATTGATGTTCAATATCACTTTGTGAGAAACATGGTTTAAGAAAAGAAAGTGTTGCCGGTGAAAGTGAACACTTTGAAGAATGTTGCAGGTTCATCAACAAAATCTATGAGCACTGAGAAGTTCTCTTGGTGTAGAGGATCTATGGGCATTGTTGCCTTGGATTGTTGACTATGTAATCCTATAACTCCATGTATGCAAAGAAAACAATAAGTGGGATAATGTTGGGTATGTGTTGTATTCTTTGCATGACTATAGGTCTTCTTGATGGAAGCCTCGAGGACAAAACCCCTGAGAAAAAATTTCGGGGGGTTTATTCGCCAATTTTTTGGACGGTTTTTCGGCACATGGTTTTCGTCAATGGTTTTCTAATTCTGGTTGTTGACTAATCCGGGTTAATGGATTATGAGTCTTGGATGCCACGAGATCCTATATATATAATATTGTAACAATGAAGATATGATGAATACAATATTAGAGGTGCGGCTCTAAACAAGGTGTTGGTTTTCTTGGTTTGGGTTTCCAGGGTAAAAATCTTTGTGTAATGTGTGTGTGTGCCATTGTATATTTTACGTTTTTATTAAGAATTTGTTTGCAGTAATTAATTGTACAAGGTTAAAATATTCACCTAGACCTTCACTTACCTAAGTCACTGAATCTCCACATGAATTCCCCTCAATCACCATACACAACTCCACAAACCTGTATAGCACCTTTGTTGTGTTACAAGGCTGATTCCGTTCATCCACTTCAAAAATACATCTAAGTCCCAAACTTCACATGCAATCGGCCAAACTCATTTCCAATGTCCTACCATCTCCTCACCTTGACTACTTCCTCTTCAAGGCATCGTGTACACACCACCCCACTGCCAAGTCATACTGTTATTAATTGACTTGCATAACTTTGCAAAGAGTCACCTCATTGGAAGGCTGCGATCGACCCACTCGTCGAACAACCTAACTCAACTCAACTATTGTTCTCGTTGCAACACGACATGAAGATGTCATGATGAAAATGTGCCCAACCAATTGCCTTGCCGTGAAACTGCTCCAAGTCACCAAATTCACCCAAGTGCTTCAACTCGTCGCATGGCCACTTACCCTATCCCGAGTTCGCAAAAAGGTGTGCCCATTTCGTCGCAACCCATAATTGTTTCACTTCACGATCGCTTCTACGTCTTCCTTTGTGATCACTTATGCAATCACTTTTGTGGTTAGATTTATGACAATTCAAGCAATCTTCCACCTTTCCCAAGTGCTTGATTCACCCCACAAACTTTTTTTTTGGTCTTCTCAAGGTGTGCACACAAGTTTGGCACTTACTTCCGTCGCAAATCAAATCAACCAAATATGTTCCTAGACTATCTCTGTGAAAGGTTTGTAAACCTTACCAAATCATTCACCAAATATGTGCCCAAATTGCCTTTACGATCATATCTGTGACAAGTCATGCGATGAACTCTGGATGAGTTTTGTGACCACCCACTCTGGACAAGTGCTTCATTTCACCACAAATGTTGATTTCAATCTATACAAGGAGTGCGTCTAGATCAACCTTCCATCACATTGTCAACCGAAACCTTTGTTGTAAATCTGATGCAAAGTCTATGTGATGAACATGTTTGCTCCATCGAACTATTTACCAAGTCTGTGAATGTTCCCACTAAACTATATTCGCAACAAACTATGGAACAAACTACAATGTGCATCAACACCACCATTCTGACTGCGGTAGTGGTGAAGAGCCAAATTTGGTCTAATACCATCTGTCACGTCCTCACAGGATGCCTGCTTGAATCTTACGATCGTGCACCTCTTGAGGGCATGCAACATCACAAAATTTTTCACTTGGATGGTTGACAACACTAAGGATACTTTTTGTGGACTATGCCTCTTCACCTAGAGCACACCCATATTTCATTCTTGGCTAAGGGGGAATCACACTCTTACTCTAATGCATCTCACTTGTATACTTAGACAATATTGTTAACAACTTAACACTTAGTCATTTAAGCATACATCCATGAAATGAAGAGAACACTTGCAAAATAAACAAGAGACACACATATATAGTGTGGGTGGTACAAGACCTACCTAACACCCGACCAAGTGTTATTATTGTGAAACAATTATAGTATGAGCACTACCAACTCAGTTTACAATTTGGGTAGAGTCACACGACTCGCCTCACCTCACCAAGACACTCATACACATATTCGTCACACCAAGACTCATCTATCGCAACAACTTTCGCAACTCCTACGGTGCACCACAAACGTGCGTCCACCTCAGACTCATCGTCTCTTCTCTATCGCAAGGCTTCACATAGACTTACGATTCTGTCTCATAACACTCCTCACTTAGACCTGGGACAAGATTTCCCCAACTCCAAAGTCACCCTGCCTACTACTATACTCAACCCAAAAAAGGTCACCCCAAATCTATCCACATAATCACTTCAAGGCAGCACAAGTTCTCTCATGTAGAGTGATTTTGATCCAAATGGATATTGGTGGCCACCAACCTATTCCAACTGGCTCCTCGTGTCCATTTTTGTTCAGCACGTCTTTTTGTACTGCTTTATAATTGTGAGTTATACACTTATGGGGATATTTGAAGCCTCACACATTCTCCAGGTGGATACGGGTGGCCTCTTGCCTAATCCAATTGGCCTATTTCATATGTTTTCATGTCATCACATATTATTGTACTTTCAGGGTTTTTTTGGGGCCCTAAACATTGTTTTTTTGGCTCGCCACAGTCATAATGTAAACAGAGTCTGAGTCTCACAGTGAAATGTGTAGTTCTCTGAAAGACCTTTCCAATGGGCTATCACGCGCCTAAAACATAGGTCGTATGCAAAAGTTATGACCCTAGGAAGTTGAGGTACCAAATTACACCAACTTACCCATAGGGCCCACATGACTTTTGGCGTTTCACCTTCTAGAGTTAGGTTTTTGGATGTCTAGGGTTTTAGCATTCATGAGTAATATGAAAAGGGCCTATGGAGACTCATTGTAATCCATTCTTCTTAGACAAATACGCGTAGCAACCACATCTCTTATCAGAGATAGCTACCACCATTCGAGCAAGTTTTAGTTCTGCAACTTTATAGTTTCAACCTATTTCATTATTTAATAGAAGATATTGTTCACTGAATATTTTTGTTATTCTTCCTATCTCTGTGTTGATTGTATTAAGTATGTTAATCAGTCTGTTCCGCTCCTAATTTCATATCAGTGGTATCAGAGCGGTCTTCTCTTCATTTATTTTTCTTTGTACATGTCCCCGACAAGGTCTGGGTACAAAAAGTTGGGACTCGAACCAATCGATCCATTACCATATCGGTCACGTCGAGCCCAACAACTACGCACAGGAGACGAAAAGAAAGATGACGGAGCAGAAGATCCTATTAAAATGTTGCTCGAGGAAGCCCTCGCGCGACAAAGGAACGAAATGATGGACAACTTCACACAGATCCTTCGACGATTGCCCACGGGAGAAGCATCTTCATCAGGCTGTCATGCAACCCCCTTCAAGGTACAGGTAAATTTTGATATTCCTTATTTGAAGGACTGATAGATGCATATGTTGTAGATAAATGGTTAAATCTGATCGAAGGATATTTTTTGGTCCATAATTTTTCCGATTGGGAAAAGATCACTTTTGCACTCCTCAAGGTCGTTCCCCATGTTAAAGACTGGTGGGATACCTACTCTGAGCAAAAGGTCGTGGAGGAATATGCAATTTTTGTGGTGGCCCTTACATGGGATTCCTTCTGGGACGCCATTAAAGAATAATACTACCTTGTTGGAAGCTATGAGGACCAGTACACCAGATGGACCACCCTACGTCAAGAAAGGGACCAAACAATACCAGACTTCACCAATACTTTACATACCCTCCGCACCAAATTGGGTATCAAATATTATGAGCGTCATTTGGTGCTCAAATACCGTGGTTGTTTGCATAGATACATTCAAACAGAAATGGAGTTATTGGACATCGCCTCATTGGGCAAAGCTTATAGATACGCTGTCAAGATCGAGCAAAAATTTAAGCAGAAACAGTGAGAGTTTGGATCTGAAAACCCCTCACAGCCAAAGCAGGGAAAAGGCAACCCCAACCCACACATCAGGGGACAAAGTTGTGATGGTCTCCTCAGGACAATCCATCCAAGCTGCAACACAAGAAGGGCAACGAGAAGACGAAGAAGGACACGGGAAAATGGTGTGAGTACCATAAAATCCCCTGGCACAACACCATTGAATGCCGCTCCAAGCAGTCCCTCATGGCCGAGCTGAAGGCTTCCGAGTTAGAGGAAAATTCCGATTCCGAGTCAAATCTTGAAGGAGGGAAGTAGATTATTGATGTTGAACCCAGTGCCATGGTCGCTACCACCAAATTTTGACCAAGCGAACCAGAAGAACCAAAGGAAGGGGAACGCCTCTTTCACTCGTAGATGTGGGTTAAGGGGGCTCTGATTCACTTCATTGCCGAGAACAGTAGTCAGAAGAACCTGAGTTCAACAGAGGTCGTCAAGCGGCTAAACCCGCCAACAACACTGCACCCGCAACCCTACACCGTCGGTTGGATTCATTAAGGAAGAGATCTTCGCATCAACCAACAATGTCGTTTGTCCTACGACATCAAGCCTTTCAAAGATGAGGTACTGTGTGATATTGCTCCCCTTGAAGTTTTTGATGTTCTTTTAGGACAACCATATTTGTTGAAGCATCATGTTGTGTATGAGTCTAGACCCCGCAGTGTTATTATTACTTTGGGTAGACAATTGTACAGGATCCCAGAGGTGGCACCACCTACTGCTATTTATTTAATCTATGCTAAGCAATGCAATAAGGTCATTTCATAGACCAAGAAGTTCATCTTATTTGTTATCCGTGCTCACAGTAAGTATAAGGTCACTGCCATATCCATGGCCTCAACACAACGCCTCTCTTTGCAGCAGAAGCAAGTGGATGGGATCGTGGAAGAATACAAAGACATCTTCGTCTCACCTACAGGGGTACCGACACACTGCCAATTCAAGCATCCAATTGATCTAACCCCCGTCGCACCTCTACCTAATGGACCAGTCTATTGGCGCTTGTTGATGGAGAATGATGAAATCAGGCGTCAGATCCAAGAGCTTCTTCAAAAGGGGCACATCAGACCCAACTCCTCCCCTTGCGGAAGCCTGATTGTACTGGTGCAGAAGAAGGATGGGACTTGGTGACTCTGCATTGATTACAGAGCCTTAAACAAAATCATAGTCAGGAACCACTATCCCATTCCCAGGATTGATGACCTTCTTAACCAACTCAAGGGGGAAAATTTCTTTAGCAAGATTGACTTGAAGTCTGGCTACCACCAGGTTCCCATCGAACCAACTGATGTTTGGAAGACAACGTTCAAGTCCAAAGAAGGTCTCTACGAATGGCTAGTCATGCCCTTTGGCTTAACAAATGCACCAACCACTTTCATGCGGTTGATGGATGATGTATTGAGACCCTTCACCAACTTCTTTGTGGTAGTATATTTGGATGACATCCTCATCTTCAACGGAATGTGGGATGAGCACATACGACATATTCAACAGGTTTTGAGCACTCTGCGGCAACACAAGCTTTATGCCAACTTGGAAAATTGCTCTTTTGGCATGAACATGGTCCAACACCTGGGCTACATTGTTGATGAACATGGGGTACATGTTGATCCAACTAAGATCCAAGTCATCCATGATTGGCCAGTCACGACCACACTGACCGAGCTTCGGAGCTTCTTGGGACTCACCAATTTTTACTTACGGTTCATTTTGGGATTCTCCCATATTGCATGGGCCCTTAGCCAGGTGACCAAGGGAGGTGGTAGGGCCAAGTTCATGTAGGGGAAGGAGCATCAACGAGCATTCGAAGATCTGAAACATCATTTGTGCTTAGCTCCAATACTCTCCTTTTCCGATTTACAACAACCATTCGAGATTGAGACTGACGCATCTGACTATGTTGTGGGTGCAGTTCTCACTGAGTGACAAGGAAATACCCCACCTATGACAAGGAAATCTATTCCATTGTACAATCCTGTCGTCAATGGAAACATTACATTATGGGGACAGAGACGATCATACACACTGATCACAAGCCTCTGCAATTCATACAGACACAGGGGAAATTACAGAATGACCGCCATAATAAGTGGTCCACCTACTTGCAACAATTCCATCTCAACATCAAGTATAAGACATGTATCTCCAATCGTGTCACTGACTGCCTTAGTCGACCTCCTGTGGCTGCACTTACTACTGTGCTCCATTCCTGTGGACATGAAACATTGGATTGGCCCCAACTTTACCAGCAAGATCCAGACTTCGCCACCACATATCAGCTCTTGGGTACATGTGCCATTGTTACCGATTTTCACTTTCAGGGCAAAATCTTATGCCACCTAAGCCATCTCTGTGTTCCTGCAAGAGAGCATGCAAAGCTGATTTGGGAAGCCCACTACAGTCGGGTGGCTGACCATTTTGGCATAGAGAAAACTGTGGTCATTCTTCAGAAACATTTTTATTGGCCAAAAAGTATATCAAATCCTGCATTGCCTGTGCCATTGCCAAGCCGACCATCAAGAAGAAAGGCTTATACACCCCTCTGCCTATTCCTGAGAAGTCGTGGGAGTCCATCTCCATGGATTACATGTCTTGTTTACCGCCCACCAAGAACGAAAATGACTGTGTGTTTGTGGTCGTTAATCGATTTTCGAAGATGGCCATCCTCATAGCCTGTAAGAAGACTGTTAGAGCAACCGATACTACCAATCTCTTCTTCAAACGAGTTTGGGTTCACTTTGGGATACCATAGACCATCATCTCCGACTGAGACAACAGGTTCCTCAACACCTTTTGGTCGAGTCTCTGGTCTTTGTTGGACACCAAGCTCACAAAATCCACTTCTTTCCACCCCCAAACCGATGGCCAAACCGAGGTCGTCAATCGGATGATTGTGCACATCCTGCGCATGTACAATTCTAAGCATCCTCGTACATGGGATGAGAGTGTCCCATATTTCCAACACAATTACAACAGGGCTCTCCATAGTTCCACCGACCATAGCCCATTTCAAGTGGGTCTGGGATTTCAACCCTTGGGACCCATTGATGATGTACTTCCTCTTGCCACCGCACAAACATACTCTTCCCCTAATCAGTTTGCGGTCGACAAAGCCACCAGATTCATTGAGCGGATTCAACACATCCGCTAACAGGTCAAGGAGATTTTGCAGAAATCCAATGCTAAGTACAAGCAGCGCCATGATAAACATAGGGTACCACACCAGTTTTAGGTTGGCGACAAAGTATGGTTACATTTGCAGAAGGAGCGTCTCATTGGGCCCCATCGGAAGCTTCACCCACTTCGTTAAGGGCCTTACACTATCACTAAGGTTGTGGGTAGCAATGCTTTTGAGCTCAACATTCCACTCTTCCTTGGTCTACATCCAGTATTCAATGTGGACCTCCTTCAGCCATATTTTACACCATTATTGGACACTTCTGAGATCGTTGAACGACTGACACCAACATAGATCAACCCTGATTGCATGGAACAAGCATCCACCGATCAGATAGTGGACACACAGGTCAAGGGCACTCGCCAACAACAAATCCAGCTTTATTGAGTTGTCAAGGCAGGGAAACTCCTACACCAAGGAAAGTGGCTCACCCGCGGCCAAATCCAACAGAAGTTTCCTCTCCCGATGGGGGAACTCAACGCAATGGAGACCATTGCTTCCTAAGGGGGGAGGATTGATCCAGATGGATATTGGTGGCCACCCACCTATTCCAACTGGTTCCTCATGTCTGTTTTTGTTCAGCATGTCTTTATGTACTGCTTTATAATTGTGAGTTCTACACTTCTGGGGCTATTTGAAGACTCACACATTCTCTAGGTGGATACGAGTGGCCTCTCACCAAATCCAACTGGCCTATTTCATATGTTTTCATGTCAGCACATCTTGTTGTACTTTCAAGGCTATTTTGGGGCCCTATACTTTTTTTTTTGGCTCACCATAGTCAAACTATAGATAGAGTCAAAGTTTTATGGTGGAATGTGTAGCTCTCTGAAATACCTTTCCAACGGGCTATCACGCGCCTAAAACGAAGGTCGTATGCAAAAGTTATGACCCTAGGAAGTTGAGGTACCAAATTACACCAACTTACCCATAGGGCCCACATGACTTTTGGTGTTTCACCTTCTAGGGTTAGGTTTTTGGATGTCTAGAGTTTTGACATTCACGAGTAATATGAAAAGGGCCTATGGAGCCTCATTGTAATCCATTCTGCTAAGATGGATGCACGTAGCAACCACATCTCTTCTCAGAGATAGCTACCACCATTCGAGAAAGTTTTAGTTCTGCAGTTTTACAGTTTCAACCTATTTCATTATTTAATAGAAGATATTGTTCACTGAATATTTGTGTTATTCTTCCTATCTCTATGTTGATTGTATAATCAGTTTGTTCCGTTCCTAAATCTGGATTAGACTTGGCTCCTTAAGGGAGCTCGTACCTCCTTGTCCAAATTTGTCGTAGAACCTCATAGCTGATTTTTTCCTCTTCTTCCCATTCTACAACTTCTGGAACTCCAAACATCATCTTTGTGAATCGTCACATCCTTTGGATGTGTTACACCCCTTTGCAGACCAATGTGCCCAACCAAACCGACACGTCCCTTCGCGGACCAGGTGCGCCCAAACAAACCCGTGCGCTCATCAACCTTTGTGTCCCTTGGGACGAGTGCGCTTCTCATGTCGACACACCCCAACCTCTTTGGTGTGCCCCTTCTCTTGGTCTCTTTCACCCCATGTATCGCCTCATGTTTGGGCAAGTCCATTGGCATGTTTGTGTGCCCAAAGTGCCCACTTGCCCAACTAGTGTGACTGTTGGGTGTTTGAGCAACCCCAAATTATGTTTCCTAAAGGACTTGGAAAGGGTGCCTATGCCCTTCTCGCTGAATACCTTACAATACCCATATTAATAGTAGAAATTCAACACATGACACTTTATAGAGAGTTGTCACTATACACAAACATCAAACTCAGAATAATAACTACTTGTGAATATAAATCCTTCACTAAATTGAAAGACATTAAGGAAGGTACTCACATTATGGCGTTGTCTAAACATTCTACGTTTTAGCTTTTTTTACCAAAATCTAACGACATAACACTCAACATAATCACAATTTTATATTGTTAAAATTATCTTTATATATTAAACAACAAATATCATTAAAAAAAAAAACCAAAACATAAAACATTTAAACTACGAACCCATATTATTAGTAAAAGTTCAACCCACAACTTCAACCTATTTGAAGTTGTAAGGCGAAGACTTGTGAAATCTTTTGGCATAAGTCACTTATTGGTAAAGGTTCAACCCACAACATCCCATTTGAAGTTGTAAGGCGAACACTTCTAAAGTCCTCCCATTTGAAGTTGTAAGGCGAACACTTCTGAAGTCCTTTTGGCATAAGTCAGCTTGCCATGTCATACTCCGCTCAAGGTGCGATCCCTTCTCGTCCATACACCAAAATAAGGTTCATTCGGTATACCTATATTAACATCGGCTCATGAGCTCTCAACCGGACGGTCGGCTTCAAAATTCCATTTTATGGACTGTATAAGAAACCTCACACAACTCATTTGCATCGAATATCTTCATTGTAAGGCATCGGTATGAACTATCGAAGCACCGGCCAAGCCTTGTGAAAGAGGAACCCTGAGTACGGTCGACTGAGGTTCGAAACCCACAACGAAAATTGCAGGTACGAAAACCCTTTTAACTCCAATATTCTGCTTGCATTGAAGTTTATCTCTTATCAGCAGCAGTAGATGGGGAGGAAGAAAAGAGGAGGAAAGAACAAAAAACCTGAAGAGATGAAGCCGGACCAGGCAACGGCAGATGTAACCCCCATCGAACAGAACAAGAAACCTAAAATTGAAGCTTCGTTGAACAATAACCCTACTTCTTCATCCCGTTATTCTTCCTTCTGGGCTTCCTTTGCGCCCCCGGTTCAATCGCCACAGCCGGCTCAGCCACCTCGAGTCCCCAAGGAGCCCGGTTTGGACCCCTCACAGTATCCCCCAACGATGCCGATTGAAATGATCGTGAGCAACATTCTGAAGAAACCTCCTCGGATGGGCGTTAAAAATGCATTAAACGAGTTGCGGCCCGTGGTTTCAATCCCTTTTGTGGAGGATGTGCTCAAACTGTCCTATGGGGCCGGCATGGAGGCCATAAGGTTTTTCCGTTGGGCCGGATTGAAGCTTAGCAGGAAGCACAGCCCCCTCGCGTGGAATTTGCTCGTGGATTTGCTTGGCAAAGAGAAATTGTTTGACGCGATGTGGGACTGCATTAAGGTAATGAAGAACGAGGGGATCGTGTCCATGGAAACCATTTCCTCTGTGTTTGCGAATTATGTGCAGGCCGGTAAGCTTGACGAGGCGAGGATGACCTTCGAGGTGATGGAGCAGTATGGATGCCGGCAGGATGTCGTCGGGCTAAATTGTTGTATTAGTGCGTTGTGCAGGTACAAGCAGGCGGAAGCGGCGCTGGAATTCTTCGATAGGGTGAAGGAGAGGATCGCCCCGGATGCTGACACGTATGCGTTGCTGCTGGAGGGATGGGAGATCGAAGGTAATGTGAGTAAGGCTAGAACTACCTTTGGGGAAATGATCGTCCGCCTCGGATGGGTGCCGAACAATACATCTTCTTACAATGCCTTCTTGAGCACTCTCGTCAATGGCTATCAAGTTGATGAGGCATTGAAGTTTCTGGCCGTGATGAAGACTAGGAAGTGTTTGCCCGATCTCGGCTTCTTCCGAAATACACTTCAAATCCTTTATCAGCGGAAGGACACGAAGAATGCTTATGCCCTTTGGGAGTTGATGAGGCAAAGTGGTATTGTCCCTGATTTACCCACTTATAATACAATGATTGGCGTGGCTTGCAGTGCAAACCCGATCCAGGAAGATTTTGCTTACGGTCTCTTGGATGAGATGGCTTTTAATGGCGCCTTTCCTGATTTTAAGACTTACAATACTATTTTTGAAGCTCTTATCACTGCCCGCAAGGCGGAGGAGGCCTCAAGCATTTTTCGAGAAATGACTAAGAATGAATTTTGTCCTCTCTATGCTAATTATGTTATGGCAATAAAAATGTATTTTGAAGCAGATGATCCAGAGATGGCTGTAATGTTGTGGAAACACATGATACAGAAGGCCATTTTCCCAAAATCAGATTGTGCTGCTACATTAATTGATGGATTTTGTGACCTAGGAAGAGTATCAGAAGCACTGAAGTATTCTCTGGAGGCAACTACCAGAGGAGTGCAAATACCAGTTGAAACTATGACAAAGTTGAAGAACGCTTCGAGACAAGCAGGTAAGCAAGATGCATACGGACAACTGGAAAAAAAAATGAAAAGTATTTCAAGTCAGGCCAAGTAATAGCCAAGATCTAAAATTTTTATGTCAGTCCCCTTGAAGGGGGGAGCTGCTTGAGCTGCTTGCCTTCGGGCTAAGCCCGTGTTTACAGTGCCAGCCTCGGTTTCCATTTCTTGTGGTGATGCTGTGGTTATTAGGGAATTTAAAAAACCTCGAGGATGTTGACTGAGGCAGTATAGATTAAGCTCAGCAATGGGATAAGATGCTTTCTAAATACTGCTTTTTGCAGTTTTTGTTATACAGTTTTTGTTTTATCAGCAGAAGCTCATCAATAATCTTGACAACTGGTGTTCACTGTGAACTAAAATGACGTGGAGAAATATGTTTTTGACGTGTGAAACTCCTAGTATTTTGCAATCATGTTCTCATCCTTCCACATTTGCATTCTTGTTCCCTGTTTCTTTTAGTTATATTTCCATTTGTGGAACAAAAATTACATTTGCTTCAATAATTATATTTTATAATGCTTTTTTAGTTGACTTGACGTTAGACCACCGTTTTTATTAAAATTCATAGGCCACTAAGGATGCATCTTTGAATTCATATGAAATTGTTTTTTTATCTAGTACCATGTAGAAATTTCAGACCCTAACCCGGTTTCAACACAGTTTAATTCCCAACCCACATTGCAAATATTGAATGCAAATAAGCAAGCAGAAAATTAAATGTTTATGAACAGAAACACATGAAATCTGCTACAACAATATAACTCAGAAAAAAAATGCAACTAGAAATTTCACACTGGTATTTCACACATTAATATTTTTGGGTATCCAAAGCTTCAGGAGTATAACTCGACATGTCTTTTCTCATAAGTTTTGATTGCTGGAAAGTTGATTTCTTGTGTCTCTTGCAGTATTCGCTCCTATTTAGGGTCCAAAATGCTTCTTTTACAGTGGATTTGTTTAAACTATGTGAGGTACTGTAGCTTCATTTATAAATTTTGCTTTAATTTTATAGGGTAACTCCTCTTACTCCAGTTCGATGTCCTATATATAGGCACTGTAGCTTTTATTGTATTCAAGACTACTTTTTTTTATATGCAAGACCAATGATGGATTCGGCTTTATCTTAGTTTTTTACTTTCTTACAGCACTTCTATTTTCTTTCCTTTATTATAGATAGCATCATCTTTTTTAATTCATATATTATAATATTTTATTATTTAGTTTTTGGGTTCATCTGGAGTCAGTTGATGGAGACTTCCATTTTGTCTGGTTTGTCATGTGTAGAGCTTCTCCTTTTACTAATTTCATCGATTCAGTTATTCATTGCGGTCTGTCTAGGCTCGCAATAGCTTGATTTCTTTCTAATGTTTCATTTTAATGTGATGAAAGAGTTGGTTGACCTTGATGAGGTTTACTCATTTGGATGGTTGGAGAAAAAGTTGGAAATGAGAGAGGGAAAAATGTGATATTTAGGGCTTTGACCATTCAAAGTCATTACTACAATCTAATACTGATGCAAAGAAAGTGGTGATCCAATGCTTCAGTGGCTAAGAGTCAGTGTTTCACATGTATGTAAGATTGGTTTCTTTGCTTTAGGATACTTCGTTTATTGTGCTTTATTGGAGCGACTTAGCTCACCACTACTCTTGAATTATATTACACCAAAGTTAATCAAGTATTGAATTTTTTTGTGTGATATGTTTAACTGAAAGGAATACTGAGCTGCAACAAGGTATGCATATTTATCTCTCTGGCTGGATGTTCTTAATTTTTGGTAATAATGTTGTTGGAAAGTTTCAAGAAACACAAAACGAGCTTTCTCACAAACAGAGGGAGTTGTCTATAATAAGACACTTGATCCAGTGAACTTGATACACTTCCATCCGTACTATTATCCATGAGTATCAGATAGATAGATTTTTGATAAGTTTGGATTTCAGCGAGAGTGTTGCTGATCCAAACCTATATCATTATAGTGTTGGTGACAAGAGCCTGATCGTGATGACTTATTCAGAAAGCGTTGAGTATGATGCAATACTTCTTGGGACAAGAAGTATGACAAAATGAGAAATCCACCGTGATGGATTTAAAAGAAGAAGATTGATGATGATTCAGGAAAAACTGATCCACAACTAATTGGATCACTAATGTATCTGGTCAACACCAGACTTGACTCATGCCATACAATGAATATGCCTAGTCAACCAAGACAGACTCACTAGATGACAACAAAACTTGTATACACGAGGCACAGTTGGATATAGCTTGAGATAAGCCTCCAGTATAATCTTGGGTTTACAGTATATGACGATTTAGATTGAGTAGAAAGTACAGTGGACTAAAAGAGCACATCTAATTGATGTTCTACCATGAAGATTGCCATGGTTTCCTAAGTGCAGCAAGAAACAAAACTCTGTGGCCTCGAGTACCACAGAGACGGTGCATTTAGCAGTGAATGAGCGAAGCAATGTGGCTTCACAAACTTCTAACATATTTACTTGACCACGAGATGGATCCTAATCAAGAGCCGGGTATAAAGCTCCTTAAAGAACCCAATGTTTCCTAATAGATTGAAACAGGATAAGATATCTTTATCTCAAAGACATGATGCAGAGGAAAAATACTATACTTGTAGTACCTTCCTACACCTGAGCAGACTGCAGACATTTACACCAAAACAGACTTGGTGAAGAACGCCTTTCGAGTTGAGAGGGAGTTTTGATAACTCCAACCAAAAACAAAATTCAGAGTACATCTGTATGAGACTTGGCATGATGAAGAATGCCTCTCTCACTGAGAGGGAGTGTTAATGATTGTAGCTATGTGAGACATTCTCCAGCTTAC
>SNQJ01S0025683.1:0-15049 GCA_010110895.2 Picea sitchensis
TGCAATCACCAAACTATGGAATGTGCGCACAACACTGAATCCAAGACTTGATACCAACAACTCACTAGCTTATATATATATATATATATATATATATACATTTACATTTGGGGTTCGACCTAGGGATATTACATTCCCCTCCCCCTTATTTATGCATTGTCCTTAGTGCATTACATACACATGTATACTCAAAACTTTCAAAAGTCTTCAAAGAGATGCCGATACTCTCCTCACATAGCATCCTCGTGTTCCTAGGTTGCATTCTCGAGACTGTAACATGTCCACCGGACCTTTACTAGCCCTACTACACGATTATGGAGGATCTTGACTTTCCGATCTAATATGCACACTGGTTGAACTCAAAAGTCGCCCTCTTGCTCTACCTGAATCACATTCCAATCAATAACATGGTTAGCATCTGGTACATAATTTTTGAGTAAAGAAATATGGAATACATTATGAATACTCAAGGATGTCAGTAGAGACAACATATATGCGACATGACCAATCCTCTCTAGGATTTCGAATGGACCAAAATATTGTGCTGCTAGCTTAGAGCAATTACCCAACTTCAGGGAATTTTTTCTTGCTTTTACTTTTAGTAACACATGGTCACCCACTTTAAATTCTTTAAAAGTTCGGACTTTATATGCGCATGTTTTCTGTCTGTCTTGGGAAACTTTTAATTTTTTCTTTATTTTTACCATATGCTCTTCCATTTCCCGTAGCAGATATGGCCCAACTACTGCACGGTCTGTTCGGTTATCCCAACTCACAGGTGTGTTGCACCTTCTACTATATAGTGATTTAAATGGACTCATCTTTACAAATGTTTGATATCCATTATTGTAAGAAAACTCTACCAAATGTAAGTAGTCTTCCCATCTTGATGGCTTATCCATCACATATGTTAACACTTTGTGATTTCCCTTGGCTACGGGAGGGAAACCATGGAGGTAACCACAAACCAATTTAGGTTTTATTCTGACCTATACAACCAGAGAGGGCTCTCTCAAGTATGTAAAGTTTGAAAATAATAAAAAAGATTTAGTAATGACCACACATAGGTCAGATTCTGCAATAGGACAAGTTTTTATTTTATTTTATAAAAGGGTTGGTAAGACAAGCAAAAGAAGGAAACAATTAGGAAATGGAGTCAAAGCCTGAACTTCAAAATATTGAGTCAATAATTGGTGGTGTACTCTCACAAGGCAAATGCAAAGTAAGTATTGTTCTTCAACAAATGAAGAGTATTTGGATGGCAACAAAAAAGAGAAAAGCACAGTACATTACACTAAGAGCACCTAATAAAGGGTTAGTTCTTAATGTAACTTTAGAAGAAAAACAGAAAGGAAATAGATCACCATGGACAAAGCACCAAATACAAATGAATTTTGAACATGAAATCCTTAACACATAAACAAGTATTTACTGCACGAATGGAGCATCATATAAAGATGAATTCCAAACATATACTCTCAGTCAAATATTGGAAGAGAATAAACATTAATGGAAATGGGCATTACAAAGGAAAATACATACTTAGAATATCATCATGATGAATCTCTGCTTCAAGAAAGTACTGTACATTAACTCATAAAATATTTAGGAAAAATGATACACACTACAATAGATTTCTTCCCTAGCTGAGGGTCAACTCCTCTCCCCCACTTCTTTCATTACAAAACATAGTTTAAATATAAAATAATACTCAAACTGTTTGCTATTTTGTTGAAAATATAATAGATAAAAGTAAAATAAATTCAGGTTGCCATGAGCCTCGAACTGCTGAGTTGCTGGGCAAATTTCCTTCAAATCTGGAATAAGGATTTGAAAGATGATCTTCATGCTGGAAATATTCCACTTGTGGAAGTTGTTGATATCTTGGTTGCTGGAAAATTCGATTTGATCTTCAATACACCATGAAATCTGGTATGCCCTGACATCTCATCAATTTTCCATTGAATCTGGAACTAATTACCAAATCCTTAATTGGTTTCAATGCTTCTGCCATGTGTGTTTATTTTTCTCCACCGAATCTGGAGATGGAGATATTTGTTTTCTCTCTTTTTTCCATTTGTATTCCTTTGGCTTCCAACTCACTTAAATGATCCCTAATTGTTGAGTTGATGCCCCTGAAGATATGGATATAATCCTGAAACAAAAACTCTAGCTCTTGTTAATAGAAGTAGTAACTAATGCAACCATTGGTAAAAAATTATGTTGGAAACTAGGAAATTAGAACAAATCTTCCACACTATTAACGATACAGTATCAATCCCTCTATCAGAAATCCAAAGGTAGTATTGTTTTACCTTTCCAACTGAGTGAACAAATGGTGTTATATTTTAACTTGGTGCACTGGGGTTTTAACTATTGGATGATTACACGACTTTGCGTTTAATTACACCATACCTTGCGTGTAGAATTCATGGAGCACTTGAAACCTTCTTCATTCACCTTTTAAAAGAAAATTTTTATATGTTCTTTTGGGCAATGCATATTGTAATAACTTTAACTGCTTGTCGACAACATAGACAATCCTCCATTTGCTAATCGCATATCTTCTCCCTAGCGTCACTATGAAACAATTGTTTGGTGCCCTTTGACATTTGGCACCTCTCATAGTTGCCAGCCTCATTCTTATCATGCATAATGACATTGGACACCATAGGATAATGATAGAATCCTAATGATCAATATGTAAACCAAAAAATGGAAAATTACCATGCCTTGAAACCATCAATTTCTCGCCCAACAACATTTAAGAATTAAAAACCCTTGCAAACTAGTATAACTATCGTCGAGCTTCATTTAATGGCATTCAAAACTTAGAATCAAGCAATCAACAATTAATGGTGCTTTCTTAAGGGTTTGAATCCTCAGACACTTGGTAGAATCCCTGCAAAAATCAACTTGTAAAAGAGGAATGCAGAAAACAGAGTTGTGTAATGCAGGTTCAGTTGCGCAGCGTCTGTGCAGGCTTTGCGCAACGTATGGATATTTTGAACTTTTTGAATGCAGAAGGGTTTCCCTGTTGCAACAACAGTTGCACAACATGTTTGTATGATTCAGGCCGAAAAAATGCACCATACGCATGCATAAATCCTTGACACCTGAGCATAGGTTGTTTGTGTTCAAAGAGGGAGGTCGCCCTTGGTGTTAATAAACCGAATGTAAGTGATTAGAGATTCGATCTCTATGCCCTGCAGGCTAGAAGAAAGACCCAGGCGGTGTTTTTTGGCATTTTAGGATCTCTTCTACGTTTGGTACTTGGTATTTAGTAGGAGGTTGAACCATGAACTCGTGGCATTTGATGAAGCAATGGTATTTTTCTCTTGTCATTATTTGTGAGACAGATGTAGCAACCTCAACTTGTGAGCTCTCATATTTCTTAGTGTTTTTGTGGGTGCATTGGTGGGATATATTCCATACTAATTAGGAAACAAATATATTTTATATTTATATACCGCCACATGTTTATCCTTGGTTGACTTGAAAAGGACAGCTTGGGCTCCTCATTGTTGCTTGAGCGCGCACTTACAAACTCTCTCGATTTCAATATTTGGTTGTGATACTTGGTGTTTAGCTCGTGGACTTAGAACTAATAACTTTTTGTACCCAACATATGAGCCCAAGAACAAAAATGACCATGTCAAACCCAAATTTTTTCTTTGCCAAAATTATCGATTTTTTCATGTGATAACATTGGCTCCAACTGGGGATGTTGTCCTCCCTGCGAGGAAACAAAGAACATGTAGATCAAGTGCCTAATCCATTGGGTTGCTCCCAATTCGAAACTGCAACCTGCAAACTGAGACTTCAACTAAACCAAATCCACTCCTCAAACTGAAAACCAGAATATACACCGCTGAAAAAATGCTCAAACATGAGCTTATTCGCACACCTACCTACTCTAAACTGCTAAAAAAACTATCAGATCAAGTAATACAAAAATGCCAATACAACCAATCAAGTAATTGATCCAATAATTGGACTCCTCGACTGTGCTTGAACAACACCACAAGTGGACAATGTAATAGCAATGGTAATTGATCGTAGACTTGGTCATCATAATGGAAAAATAATTGAAAATTTAAGCTGAAAAAACTTTCAATGTATGGAACTATAGGATAATAAAAGATATATTTTGTTTGTTGATCATCAAGGTATTCCGTGATTTGATTTTTATGGTTGTACAATTCAAATGTGATGTCTAAATCATACTATGGTTTCAATTGTGAACTGTCAAACTCATGATCAAAATGTTCCTCATTCTTGACAACTAAGGGTAGCTGGAAAAGGTCTTCAAATAAAGCTTTTATATCTTTCTCAAGTTTCCCAACAAATGTCCCTAAGAAATGAATCCCATCCTCAGAACTACATTTGCTTGACTTTGAATAGGAAGATAAAAGTGAAGAAAATTTTTCTTCCATTTCATCATCAATGCACATAGCTTTCCATTCCATGAAATATGAAACAGAAACAAAATATGCTACAAATTCGGTCTTTTCCATCCATGTTTCCAAGAAAATAACCCAAAAACCTCAAAAATATCTTATGGATTTGGAAGGTAAACCATCAGCCCGACTTCTACATTTTCCTTGGAATGAATCATGAAACAGTCTAAGGAAAACATCTTCATGTTTGACTCTAAGAAGCTCAGTGAAATCATGAAAATCTGATATATGCTTCAAAGTCAAACTCAAATCCTCACCATTAAATTTTGGACCATTCCTTAAACAATATCCATCATTGGGTAAAGGATTTGGAAAACCATAAATCTATGAAAATTCCAAACATGCATACCTTGAAATAATTGTAGCAGCATCTGAGTTCTTCATCAAATCCAGTGGAGTCACTAGTACCTTCTTCAAGCTTTAAAACCTTTAGAAAGTCGAGTCACCATTGATACTCTGACATCTAGATACAACTGATAATGGAGTCGCCAAGTGGATGATTTACAACCTCCTTGTGTTTGACTGCTGTCCACCATCAACAATCAGATCTGAACTTTGTCGTTTATCTCAGGGAAGATTTCACCTTTGCTCCCCAACAACAATGCCAAAATGTTATCACTTCGTAAATTGCCTTGGTTGTGGAGGCAAGTCACAAAGGTAACCACAAACCACTTGCAGGCTAGAATCTAGTCCTTCCAACCCAGAGAGGGATCTCTCACAGATTTTCAATGAAATCAGAGGCTAGGTCTTGAGTAAAAGAGAAAATTTATGAAGTTGTTGGCAAAATCACAAAGGGCAATTTGTCTTGAACATTGTGTAAATTTTTTGAAGTTAAATGAAATTTTAGTGCAGAAGTCCAGAACTTTCATACCAGATATTCTTATAGTGGTGACTTGATATCTATGCTCTCTTTCATATATGTACTTCTTGTTTTCTTTCTCTTTCATTTTCAAATTCATATATACTTAAATTGGATAACAAATGGTCTGAAATTCATCTGAAAATGATGTTTTAGATTCAAGTGATTTAAGCATTGTCATTTGTTCTTAACTCAATCATAATTCATCTTAATTGGTGCTCTAAGTGTTGTTATTTGTGTTTCTCCTTCTTCCATCCGATAATATCAAATTTAAAAACTGAAAGATTATCACCTACCTAGCCTCTGCTTCCTTGATATTTCTACGTACTAGTCATTATTAGTTCTTTTTGCTTCAAATTTGACTCCATTGCCCGACAAATTCCTTTCCTTCTTTTCAATAAATTCATAAATTTTCTCTTTTACTCAAGACTTAGCCTCTGATTTCATCGAAAATGTGTGAGATAGCCCTCTCTGCATTGGAAGGGCTAGATTCCAGCCTGCAAGTGGTTTGTGGTTACCTTTGGGAATTTCCTCCACAACCAAGACAATTTACGGAGTGATAACAACATACATCCTTAGCATATCTTATATTACTTGATTTACCCTTTATGTTTGTCCATCTGTCTCAGGGTGATATGTTGTGCTAAAGTTTAGACTTGTCCCAACTCCTTTGAATAATCCCTTCCAAAAATTTGAAGTGAACTTGGGATATTTGCCAGACACAATTGCCTAAGGAATACCATGTAATTTAACAATTTATCTCATGTAGATATTATCAATATTAGATTCCTTGTAAGTTGACTTCACTGGAACAAAATGGGCAGCTTTAGTACGTTTTTCCACCACCACCATAATATAATCATGTTGCTTGGTCAATCTGGGCAATTTAGTTATGAAGTCCATCATTATAAATTCTCATTTCCACTTAGGAATGGGAAAAGTCTATAGAAAACCAACTGGATGTCTGTGCTCAACTTTGACATTTTGACACTCAAGACATATAGAAATAAAATCAACAACTTCCTTTTTCATATATGGCCAATAGTATTTCTTTTTGACTACGACAATTGTCTTTTGGTAACCCAGATGTCCAACATAAGAAACCTTATGCATCTCTGACAATATTAGGGTTTTCAACTCTTGATCATTTGACACATAGAATTTGCGTCTATACATGAGGATCCCATCCTCTCTCGATTCATAACCTTTAAAATTTTGTTGTGACATACCTTGTTGTAAGTTCGCCTTTATGTCCACATAGCGCAAATCTGATTTGGAAACTTGTAAAATTATGTCTCTCAAATATGTCTAGTACATGCTAATGATTTTAGCATGCATCTCATGCACTCTCCTGTTGAGTGCATCAACCACCTTATTCTATTTACCCTTGATATGTTTTATATCAAAGTCATACTCACTGAAGAATTCTAACCACCTGCTTTGTCTGGCATTTAAACTTGGTGGTCCAAACAAATATTTTAGACCACAATAGTTTGTTTTGAGTTCAAATATTTTACCCATGACATAATGTTGCCACATATTCAAGGCATGCCTATCGCTGCCAATTCTAAATCATGGGTAGCATAGAGTCTTTCATGCTCTTTCAAATTCCTTGATTTGTAGCATACCACATGTCCATTCGGACTCAGGATTTCACCGAGTCATTCCTTGCATGCATTCGTGCAGACAACGAACTCTACATCATGATCAACAATTCTCAAAATCGACGCACTTGTCAAAAAACTTTTCAAGTACTCAAAACTCCTTGCACAATCCAGATTCCACTCAAATCACACACCTTTATTCTGCAAAGATGTAATTGAATGTACAATCTTTGAGAATCCTTCAATAAAACTTGTGTAGTACCCTTCTAGTGCTATAAATGATCTCACTTCTGTGACATTTATGGTTGTTGGCCATTTCTCAATGGATTTTATCTTCGTTGGGTCCAAAACTATTCCTTCATTTGAAATGATATGACCCAAGTAATGAATTTTCCTCTGGTAAAATGAACACTTTCTCAACTTTGCATAAAGTTGATGCTCCCTCAATACCTACAACACCATCCTCAAGTGCTTCTCGTGCTCTTCTTTAGACTTTGAGTAAATAAGAATGTCATCCAAAAATACGACGACGAACTTATCCAAGTAACCTAAACTCTATTCATTAAGCACTTGAAGACAATTGGTCCATTCAACAACCCAAATAGCACCAATGTGAACTTGTAATGACCATACCTTGTTCCGAAGGAAGTCTTGCTGATGTTTTCCTCTTTCATTCTCACTTGGTGATATCCATATATGAAATCAATCTTAGAAAATATCCTTGTGCCCCTTAGATGATCAAACAAGTCATCTATCCTTGGAAAATGATACTTGTTCTTCATTGTTACCTTGTTCAACTGCTTGAAGTCAATACAAAGTCTCAGCGTACCATCCATCTTCACGAATAAACAGATGCACCCCAAGGTGACACACTTGGGTGTACATACCCCTTCTTCAGAAGCTCTTCAAGTTTCATTTTCAACTCCTTCAATTTTGGTGTACTCATCCTAGAAGGAGTCTTGGATACAAGTGCGGCTCCCAGCATCAGATTTATAGAGAAGTCGATATCTCTTTTCGGTTGCAACCCCGATATCTCTTTAAATACATCCTCTAATTCCTTTATTAATGCGCAATCTTCCACACTTGGCACTTTATCCTTAGGTGCCTCTTCCATGTGCACTACAAATACTTGAAATCCTTTCTTGTAGATTTTGTTCAATTGCAAGGCTGAAATTTCTCTGATAGTCACAGCTCTTGGAATGCCTTGAAACGTTCTCAAATTTCCTTGCTCATCTAGGCAAGTAAATGCCCTATTTTAACAATCCAGAACAACATGGTGCTCTTCCAACCAATCCATGCCAATGAGGCAATCATATGAGCCCAAAGGTATAATATTCAAATCAGCCGTTGTGCCCAGTGGATTCATTTCCATTGGACATGCCTGAACCATATCATTAATTTTCTTGTTTTCCCCTATAGCTCACTGTACCAACCAAGGTTTTCCAATCTTGCTTCTCGACAATTGGAATCTTTCCACCATTTTAGGATCTAGATAACTATGCCTAGCTCCTAATTCAATCAAAATAGCAATGGGTTGATCATTAATCTTAGCTTCCACCTCAATCATGTGAGACTGAAACTCAGCTTGCTGGTTGTTCAGGGCTGCGTAAATTCTAAGTACACTTCTACCCATGTCTTCAACTGTTGCAACTTGTCTTACATTATGCACAATCCTTTCTTTTTCACCTCTTTGAGGGCAATCTCTAAACATATGATTTCTGTCGCAACCCCAACACTTCATTGGTTGTTTCCTTGGCCTAGTTTCCATTGCCTCATTCATTTTGAACTGCTTGGAAATCCATTGTCCTTGCGCATTTCTGAAAAATGGGGGCCTAGTCCCCTTCTTCCTCTGTTCCACCTTGATTTTCGTCTTGTCTTCCCAAGCCTTTTGTAAAGTCGGTCTTCCCCTTTGTTGATCATAGAGACATTTATCTCTCATTATAGTTTCCTCCCATGTCTTGGGATCATCATATTGTATCTTATCGCTAATAAATGATGGCATCCCGCTCAAGTACCTTTCAATCTTCACATGTTCATCCTTGATCTAAATATATCCTTTCGTACTCGTCTATGGTCATGCTCTCAAGCTTGAGTTCAAAGATATCCTTTATTTTCCTATCATAGTAGAGCTTGGTTAAATATTTATTTTCAAAATTATGCTTGAATTCCCTCAAAGTAACCTTCTTCTCATCAATGTGTTGTACTTGCACACAATGATCCCACCACATTTATGCCTTCCCCTTGAGTTGATAAATGGAAATTCACCCTTCTTTATGTGAGGAGTAATTATGCAGTTGGAAGTATTTCCTCATACCCAACAACCATATCTTTGTATCATCATTCTTCTTATGCTCACCATCAAAAGTAGGAGGTTTGATCTTATTCATTTTCCCTTTAGCTTGTCCACCCCAATCCTTCTCTTATGCTTTCTGATAGGAGATAGACTCAAACTACTACGTTCTCTCCCAACCGAATATCTTCGAGAGAGATGGAGATGTCTGCCAACACTTTCTGTGTTTCTTTCCTCATCATGAGATTCGTGTCTTCCTGACCCAATTGTATATGTCTCCTTATCCATTGTTTTCTCAATTTTGTCCAAGCTTCGTAGCAACTTGATATTAAAGCCTTCTTGTTCCTCCTTGGATTTCATAAGCATGTCATTATCATCTTTGTAACTTTGGATGTACTTTTGCAAACTTTTTATGGTATGTACCAAGTTCATGCTCTCTTCTAATCCTTCCCTATGTCCATTGGATTATGTACGTTCAACACCCATACCAACGTACAACCTTTCCATTTCTTCATCCTGACTATAGGTTCTCTACACACCTACCATGATTGTAATCTTTGCATTGATCTTGTCCTGAACTAATTGTTGTTAATTCTACAACTTTTCTTCAATTGCAAGGCTCAAATTTCTATGATAGTCACATCCCTTGGAATGCTTTCAAATGTTCTCAAATTTCCTTGCTCATCCAGGCAATTAAATGCCTTATTATAACAATCTAGGACAACATAGTGCTCGTCCAACTAATCCATGCTAATGAGGCAATCATACAAGCCCAAAGGTATAATATTCAAATCAACCTTTGTGACTAGTCCATTCATTTCCATTGGACATGCCTTGACCATCTCATTAATTTTAATTTTTTCCCCTGTAGCTTATTAAACCAACCAGGGTTTTCCAACCTTGTTTTTCGACAATTGGAATCTTTCCACCATTTTAGGATCTAGATAACTATGACTAGCTCCTTATTCAATAAAAATAACAATGGGTTGATCATTAATCTTACCTTCCACCTCGATCACGTGAGAATGAAACTCATCTTGCTTGTTGTCCAGGGCTGCGTAAATTCTAGGTATACTTCTACGCATGTCTTCAATTGTCGCAACTTGTCATACATTGTGTACAGTCCTTGTTTTTTCACCTCTTTGAGGGCAATCTCTAAACATATGATTTTTGTTGCAACCCCAACACTTCATTGGTTGGTTCCTTGGCCCGGTTTCCATTGCCTCAATCATTCTGGGCTCCTTGGAAATTCGTTGTCCTTACATAGTATTTTAGAAAAATGGGGGCCTAGTCCCCTTCTTCTTTTGTTCCACCTTTATTTTCATCTTGTCTTCCCAAGCCTTTGGGAAAGTCGGTCTTCCCCTTTGTTGATCATAGAGACATTTAGCTCTCCTTATAGTTTTGTCCAATGTCTTGGGATCATCATATTGTATCTTATTGCTAATAAATGATGGCATACCACTCAAGTACCTTTGGATCTTCACCTGTTCATCCTTGATGAAAGGCACATATTTCAGTAGTTCTAAAAATCTCCTTTCGTATCGTCTATGGTCATGCTCCCAATCTTGAGTTCAAATAACTCCTTCATTTTCCTATCATAATAGCGCTTGGAGAAATATTTATTTTCAAAATTTCGCTTGAATTCCCTCCAAGTAACCTTCTTCTCATAAATGTGTTGCACTTGCACATATTGAACCCATCACATTTATGCCTTCCCCTTGAGCTGATAAATGACAATTCACCCTTCTACATGCAAGGAGTAATTATGCAGCTGTAATTATTTCCTCATACCCAACAACCATGTCTCTATATCATCATCCTTCTTATGCTCACAATAAAAAGTAGGAGACTCTATCTTATTCATTTATCTATGTAGCTCGTCCACCCTAGTCCTTCTCGTATGCTTTCAAACAGGAGATAGACTTGAACTATTACGCTCTCGCATCCAAATATCGTGGAGAGTGATGAAGACACATGTTGGCACTTTCTGTTTTTCTTCCCTCATCATGAGATCTGTGTCTTCCTGGCCTACTTGTCTATGTCTCTTTATCCATCTTTTTCTCAATTATGTCCAAGATTTGTAGCAACTTGATGTTGAAGCCTTCTTGTTCCTCCTTGGATTTCATAAGCCTGTTGTTATCGACTTTGTAACTTTGGATCTCCTTTTGCAAACTTTTTATGGTCTCTACCAAGTTCATGCTCTCTTCTAATCCTTCCCTATGTTCATCGGGTTATGTACGTTCAACACCCATACCAGCGTACAACCTTTCCATTTCTTCATCCTGACTATAGGTTCTCTACGCACCTGCCATGATTTTAATTTCTGCATTGATCCTGCCCTGAATGAATTATTGTTAATTCTACAACTTTTCTTCAATTGCAAGGCTAAAATTTCTCTGATAGTCACATCTCTTGGAATGCTTTCAACTGTTCTCAAATTTCCTTGTTCATCCGGGCAAGCAAATTCCTTATTTAACAATCCAGTACAACATGGTGCTCGTCCAAGCAATACATGCCAATGAGGAAATCATACGAGCCCAAAGGTATAATATTCAAATCAACCTTTGTGCCCATTCCATTCATGTCCATTGGAAATGCCTTGACCATCTCATTAATTTTCCTTTTTTCCCCTGTATCTTACTGCACCAACCATGGTTTTCCAAGCTTGTTTCTTGACAATTGGAATCTTTCCACCATTTTAGGATTTAAATAACTATGACTATCTCCTTATTCAATCAAAATAGTAATGGGTTGATCATTAATCTTACCTTCCACCTCGATCATGTGAGACTGAAACTCAACTTTCTTATTGTATAGGGCTGCATAAATTCTAGGTACACTTCTACCCATGTCTTCAACTGTCGCAACTTGTCGTACATTATCACCAATAAATGATGGAAATCCACTCATGTACCTTTAAATATTCACCTTTTCATCCTTGATAAAAGGAAAATATTTCGGCAGTTCTAAAAATATCCTTTCGTACTCGTCTATGGTCACGCTCCCAAGCTTGATTTCAAAGAACTCCTTCATTTTCCTATCATAGTAGTGCTTGGTTAAATATTTATTTTCAAGTTTTCGCTTGAATTCCCTCCAAGTAACCTTGCTTTCATCAATGTGTTGCACTTGCACATACTGATCCCACCACATTGATGCGTTCCCCTTGAGCTTATAAATGACAATTCTATTGATGTTTGGACAACATCGGGAAGACATTCTCTTAGAATAGTAATTAATAATATAATTATTGATTATTAAATATCATATATAATAAGTAAATGATAATAATAAACACTTATTGATTATTCAAGAGACACATCTTTTCATGGATGGTGACCATATGTTCCCTATATATGAAACACTCATCATTGTAATAATATATCGATCATATCTCATATGAAGAAAAAAAACATGGTATCAGAGTGGGACTGGGCTTGACTCCTTCACAGGAGGGCTTGACAACATATTTACTTTTTACTCCTACCTAAATTATAGAAAGAATTCCATAAATTATGGTGGACGGTAATTTCTAGTAAAAATGTCTAATTACCTAAATATAGGAATGTACTGCATATTTACTTCTACCTATATTTTTGCAAAGAATCACATGAATTATGGAGGAACAATTTAACAAAGTCCAATGCTATGTGGATGGATTATAACCAAATTTATCTTTGGGTAGTTACAGAGGTATTCTCCAACTATTTATAAGAAAGAAAATTTAATTTAATTTTCAATAAATTTAATTTTCAATAAATTTAATTTTCAAAGAGACGCGTCTTTTTTTTGTTTTGGATCAATCTAATATTACTATAAAAAGACACTTGAAAGACACAACAATAGACACACATTTTTTTCTCTCACACATGGGATAAGTGATCTAATGAAGAGACTAAGAAGTTGAAATTTTCTGAGTTACTTAGTGATGTTCTAGTGTTTACTAAAGTAATATCGTATATCATTGGAAATAATTACCACTTGCAGAAAATTGTGCTTGTTTAATTTAACACTAGAAAATCAACATGGTTAGTCATATGACATCGAGTATATGATGGACGTGTGTTGGTAGCCGGATGACATTGATTATATGATGGATGTGTGTTGGTATCCATATGACATCGAATATATGATGGATGAGCATTGGTCATAGTAGAAGACATATTATTTGGAGGGTCATTGTATATAGTTGTGCACAAGATAAATTGATCTCCTCTAGGAGATGCTTTTTGTTGTTCTTGTTTCTTGTTCCGGGAAGGTCACAGGTAATAGATCTGATAAGGAGCCATAATGATGGTCGTAGGAGGCATACATGGAGGAAATACCTTCCAACATGATATCAAGGAGAGACATTGCCAGACATGATGCTCAAAGACAAGAAGTCTCTAAGAGCAATGTACCTCCTAGGACGGGACCATGCCAGATAGCAGAGACAGTTCCAATGATCATGGATACAACGAGTCAAGACCAACTGTATCACAACTATGGTAGATCCAGTAGAGGAGGAAAACACATTATGAGACTCATAAGGAGTAGGTGTAGCAGTCCCAGTACATGAGTCGAGCCATGAGATGTTGAGGAAGCAGGTATGGTAGCAGTTCTAGTGTATGTAGAGGCACTCCCAGAGAGGGAGGTGGTACTACATCCAGAGGGAGCATAGATTGAGTTACCGCCAGAGAATAGGAAAGAGATACCTTCGGTGTTAGATGGAACATAGACATAGGATGAATCACCTCCAACTCTAGAGGGAGTATTAATGTTTGAGGAAACATCATGAGACATTCTCCCCGGAAGGTCTTGTGTGGACTAGTAGGGGAGAATGTAGACTTCATCCTGACGTGCCTCAGATGGTGAGATGAAGGAACCAAGACACTGGTTTCACAAGGAAACCTCGATATGTCTTGTGAGACATTGGTTCCATGAGGGAACCTCGATATGTCTTAGACATTGGTTTCATGAGGAAACCTCTATATGTCAAATATGATCCAAGATAAAATTACATTTCAGAGGCAGTCAATTGATCCTATTTATCAAATTGGTCTCGTTGATCTTGTAGCTCTAGTTAATGTTCCCAGAGATATTGCAATAGGTCGGAAAAGACCTGCATGGGCTCGTCAGACTCTACAAGAGGCAGAAGGACATGAAACTCCTCGTGATACCTTCCAAGTGAGAAATAGACCTCAGAGATATTCATGCTATATCGCAGCTATGAGCCTTCATGTTATGAGGAGGCAACTAGTCATCTAGTATGGAGAGATGCCATGATGGAGGAGTATCAGTACAACATGAAGAATGATGTGTGGGATATTGTTCTAAGACTTGATGGGAAGTTTGTAGTGACTTCCAAATGGATCTATAAGATCAAACACACAGTGGACAAGAGCACTGAGAGGCACAAAAATGAGATTTGTTGCTAGAGGATTCTATCAGGTGGAGGGAATAGATTATGAGGAGACATTGTCTCCTGTTGCTCGATACACTTTTATCCAGATGATTATTGCCCCTGCAAAATCCATGGGTTGGAGAGTACATCAGATGGATCCGAATACATCCTTTATCAATGGAGAGATTGAGGAAGAAGTATACATCGATCAACCAGATGGTTTCATGATACATGAGAAGGAGTCTCATATGTGCAGGTTGAAGAAGGCTCTGTATGGACTCAAACAAGTACCTAGAGCTTGGTTTGCGAGGATTGATGGACACCTGATGAGTTTGGGATTCAGAAAAAGTGTTGTTGATACCAACCTATACTACAAGATTGTTAATGGTGAGTCCCTGATTTTGGTCCTCTACGTTAATGATTTATTTCTCATTGTTACATAGAGCCTTATTGTTG
>SNQJ01S0025683.1:15059-33661 GCA_010110895.2 Picea sitchensis
ATGGTGTATTGTGGTGTATTGGTGTAACTCTTATACTATTGTTAATTGATCATTGGATATAATTTAATGGTTTAAGTATAAGTTGAAAAAGGTTTTAAATTGTACTTGATACTGATTCACCCCCCTCTCAGTATCAACAATCTCATATGAAGAAAAACAACAAATTCACCCTTCTGCCTGCGAGGAGTAATTATGCAGCTGGAAGTATTTCCTCATACCCAACATCCATGTCTCTGTATCATCATCCTCCTTATGCTCACCATAAAAAGTAGGAGGCTTGATCTTATTCGTTTCTCCATGTAGCTCGTCCACCCCAGTCCTTCTCTTATGCTTTCTGACAGGAGATAGACTCAAACTACTACGCACTCTCCCAACCAAATATTTTGGAGAGTGATGGAGATTCCTATCGACACTTTCTGTTTTTCTTCCCTCATCATGAGATCTGTCTCTTCCTGATCTACTTGTATTTGTCTCCTTATCCATCTTTTTCTCAATTCTATCCAAGATTTTTAACAACTTGATGTTGAATCCTTCTTGTTCCTCCTTAGATTTCATAAGCCTGTCGCTATTGGCTTTGTAACTTTGGACGTGATTGTTCAAATTTTTTATGGTCTCTACCAAGTTCATGCTCTCTTCTAAGCCTTCCCTATGTCCATTGGATTTTGTACCTTCAACACCCATACTAGCATACAACCTTTCCATTTCTTCATCCCAACTATAGATTCTCTACGCACCTGCCATGACTTTAATCTTTGCATTGATCCTGCCCTAAAATAATTGTCTTTAATTATACAAACTTTCTTCAATTGCAAGGCTGAAATTTCTTTGATGGTTATAGTGCTTGGAATGCCTTGAACTATTCTCAAATTTCCTTGTTCATCCAGACAAGTAAAATCCTTATTATAACAATCCAGGACAACATGGTGCTCATCCAACTAATCCAAGCCAATGAGGCAATCATACGAGCCCAAAGGTATAATATTCAAATTAGCCTTTGTGCCCAGTCCATTCATTTCCATTGGACATGCCTTGACCATCTCATTAATTTTCCTTTTTTCCCCTGTAGATTACTGCACCAACCAAGGTTTTCCAAGCTTGCTTCTTGACAATTATAATATTTCCACCATTTTAGGATCTAGATAACTATGAATAAATCTTGATTCAATCAAAATAACAATGGGTTAATCATTAATCTTACCTTCCACCTCGATCATGTCAGACTGAAACTCATCTTGCTTGTTGCCCAGGGATGCATAAATTCTAGGTACATTGTCGCAACTTGCCATACAATGTGCGCAGTCCTTGATTTTTAACCTTTTTGAAGGAAATCTCTAAACATATGATTTCCATCACAACCCAAACACTTCATTAGTTTCTTCATTGGCCTAGTTTCCATTGCCTCAGTCATTCTGGGCTCCTTGGAAATTCATTGTCCTTGTGCAGTATTTCTAAAAAATGGGGGCCTAGTCCCATTCTTCCTCTGTTCCACCTTGCTTTTCATCTTGTTTTCCCAAGCCTTTTGGAAAGTTGGTCTTCCCCTTTGTTGATAATAGAGACATTTATCTCTCCTTATAGTTCCCTCCAATATCTTGGGATCATCATATTGTATCTTATTGTTAATAAATGATGGTAGCCCACTCAAATACCTTTGAATCTCCACTTGTTCATCCTTGATGAAAGACACATATTTCAATAGTTCTAAAAATCTCCTTTCGTACTCATCTATGGTCATGCTCCCAAGCTTGAGTTAAAAGAACTCCTTCATTTTCATATCATAGTAGCGCTTGGTTAAATATTTCTTTTCAAAATTTATCTTGAATTCCCTCCAAGTAACCTTCTTCTCATCAATATGTTGCACTCGCACATATTGATCCCACCACATTAATGCCTTCTCCTTGAGATGATAAATGTCAATTCACCCTTCTATCTGCGAGGAGTAATTATGAAGGTGGAAGTATTTCCTCATACCCAACAACCATATCTTTGTATCATCATACTTCGTATGCTCACCATAGAAAGTAGCAGGGTTGATCTTATTCATTTCGCCCTATAGCTCATCCACCCCAGTCCTCCTCTTATGCTTTCTGACAGAAGATCAACTTGAACTACTATGCTCTCTCCCAACCAAATATCTTGGAGAGTGATGGGGATGCCTATCGACACTTTCTATTTTTCTTCCCTCATCATGAGATTCGTGTCTTCCTGACCTACTTGTCTATGTCTCCTTATCCATCTTTTTCTCAATTATGTTCAATCTTTGTAGCAAATTGATGTTGAAGCCTTCTTGTTCTTCCTTGGATTTCATAAGCCTGTCGTTATCGACTTTGTAACTTTGGATGTCCTTTTGCAAACTTTTTATGGTCTTTACCAAGTTCATTCTCTCTTCTAAGCCTTCCTTATGTCCATTGGATTATGTACCTTCAACACCCATACCAGAGTACAACCTTTCCATTTCTTCATCCTAACTATAGGTTCTCTACACACCTGCCATGATTTTAATCTCTGCATTGATCTTGCCCTGAACTAATTGATGTTAATTCTGCTAAAAGTGTAGTCATCAAGATTTGTTAGACTAATTAATTCGAGAAATTTATGAAATCTATGCACAATTTGTCAGAATCCTTTCTTTTCTTTTTCTTTTGGATGATTTTTAACATCCAAACTCTATTGTGCACACCCATGCATTGTTGTTTTTGCGCGAATAAAAAATCTATACTGCACACCAATAGTTTTCCATGCAAAATAACTCTACACTGCACAACACTAATACTTAATGCACACATCTATTTCATGCTAATATCTGGCCCATAAAATTCCAGTGTTGAACCAATTTCTCTGATACCAGAATGTAACGTCCCCAGACTTCCAAGATGGGCCACATCACACAACCTCAACTTTTGTCTCTAGAATATTCTTTGTAGCAACCCAATCTCACTACTAGATCATGCCACTTCAAAAATCCTAGTGCGTTGATACTACTTATAACGCTCCCTCTTACAAGTAGACTGGAATAACTGCGCACAACCTTAAGGTACTATGCCCAGACCCAAGTTGGGTCTCTATCTACGAGTACACTTCTTTTAATACAATTATAGCAACAGAATAAATGTCACAAATCCTCTACACACTTTATCCCTTCATTACACATATATATTGTTGTGTGTGAAACTCTCTGCACATAAAATATTACTGCGCACACAATCAATCCGATGTTACACGTAGATTCTATCACTTTGTCTGTGCGCACTACTTCACTACGCACTCGACAATTCATACCATGCGTTGGTATCTTCTGGTCATACTACATAGTTTAACTTACCATAATTCTTAATAATTGTCATACTTCTCATGAACAACAATATATATATATTCATCATGCATGTATCTAAGAATGGGCAGAGTGGAAGGTGCACTACCTAAGGAGGAAATCATGCATCTCAAGGTAGATAAGTGTGGCGCTACCACAAAGGTGCACCTCCTTCAATATGCATCACACTTCACCACAAAGGACAGATGGAGCGCATCTCTACCTAGGAGGTTAGGCACAAGTCCCAAGGACCACGAACTGGGAAACTAAGAAAGTTGTTAGGGTTTGGGACCTTTTCTAGTTGTTGGTTAGTTGGAATTGGTCCACTTTTGATTATAACCATTGTATGTTCAACCTATCCTATATAAAGGCTTCCTATTCTACTAAATAAGATGAATGGTTCATTTTTCTTACTCATTTCTTGTGTTGTGTTTGTCTTTCTCTGTGAATGTTCTTTGAATTTCTCTACATTATTACAGATCAAATGGTATTGGAGCACCGGTCCAAGGTGCTTCTACTCCACTAGTCAAAGATTTCAGAGATCCAAGCAAACCCATATCCCTTCCTGGGATGCGCTAGGGTTGGAATTTTTTTTTCTAGAGGTATGGGATGCGCTAGGGTTTCTTTTCACCCTCCTCTCTCTCTCCCAAGAGGTGCACTAAAGAAAATCCCTTTGCCTCTCAGCTCGGGAAGATTTCCAGAGGTGCGTTAGGGAAACCCCCTCCTCCTCTCATTTCTGTCAAGTTTTTCATAGGTGCGCTAGGGAAACCCCCTCCTCTCCACTCAATTTGCAGTCCATAGGTGTGCTAGGGTTTTACCCCTCCCCTCTCCGCTCAGATTGTAGTCCATATGTGTGCTAGGGTTTTCCCCGTCCTCCTCTCAATAAATCAATGGCCTATATTTCGAATCTGGATAGGAGCATCATTATTTTATGAATATCATGCCTTCAAGAAGGGACACTTCAGAGGATGATGCCTCTTCTGTCAACTCTTCCCCTATCCAAGAGTTGGATTTGGATCTTCGTGAGATTATTATATTGTAGTGTTATATTCCAACTCCTTTGCAACTGGATGCATGCTTCCAACTTCCTAAGCTATCTGGGTAGATCAATAGGGGCATTGTGGATACCTGGATTCAAAGTCTCTCTACATACTTCAACACTCGTTACAAAATATTTGACGAGGAAAAGCTTCAAATTGCTAGCTTACAAATGGAAGGTGTTTCCCAGGCCTGGTGGGATACTCTACCCATTGGGTCCTAGATCATTGTGGATTTGTAGGCATTTGCCTCATCTTCTACTCCTCCTATTGGCACTTGAGAAGCTCTATGTCAAGCGCTTCATAGCAGATTCTGTCCTCCCGACTACCGTCAGAATATTCTGGCTCGTTGGTTGCAGCTCCACCAATTATCAGGCCATCCTATGCATCAATACAATGAAATCTTCACCAAGATCTGTATCTAGATTCATATACAGGACTTCGAAGAGGTACTCATAGTAAAGTTTAATTTTTGTTTATTGATTTTTTTATGCAGGGAGGTGGATATTTTTGACAACAGTTCTCTAGATAATCATTTCTCCCTCGCTCTAGCAGTTGAGCGTAAGCTAGTCCCTTGTTTGAAATTCCCTTAGTCTCATCCTCACTCCTCCTTCACACCCTCCTCTCCAAATTCTTCCTCTTCCCCTAACTCTGTTAAATGGTGCACATTCCATAAGTCTTCTTTCCATAAAATTGTTGATTGTTGTGTCCTATAGAATCTGTTTACTACCAAAACTCCTTTTGTTGATACTCCCGAGTCCTCCTCTTCAACGCCCCCTCCTTATGAGACAATCTCTTTAGACAATCCCATAGCTATATACCCCTCTTTGATTTTGATGACTATTGATTCTAATGCTAGCTCAACTGCCCCTCTCTTCACCCACAATTTCCAAATCAAGCAGTCTCTTGCTACTCTCATTATTGATAATGGTATCCTGAAGAATTTAGTATCTCAAGATTTGGTAAACCGATTAAACCTACCCACCACCACTCATCCCTCTCCTTATCAATTAGGGTGGGCTCATAAGGATGGACTTCGTCTCATGGTCACACAATGTTGTGTTGTCACCTCTGCAATTGGACCTTTCTGTGATTCTGTCCTTTGTGATGTGTCTTCGTTGTATTGTGTAGATATTCTTTTGGGTATCCCATACCAGGAAAAATGTGATTCCATCTATCATGCTCACACCCATCAATATCACCTCAAACAAGATGGTCGAACTTATGTTCTTACCTCTTCATCCCTGAAAGCTACTCCTCTGCTCGTTTTCCAAGCTATCGTCTACCACGTAAGCCTCAATAAATCCCTCTCCTTATGCTTGGTGTTACCTATTAAGATAGATTAGACACCTGAGTCCATTGTACCTGATCTGTCTGATGTTCTCTCTAATTTTCTTATGTTTTTTCCCCTCTGGAAGGCCTTCCACCTCAACACCCTATTGAGCATTCTATCGACCTCATTCTTGGTGCTGCTCTTCCTAATGTCCCTTCATATTGTTTGTCTCCTCGTGAGGTTGAGGAAATTGAATGCAAACTCCAACAACTTCTCAATGTTGGCCATATCCAACCCAACTTCTCTCCTTGCGCATCCCATGCCTTCATTATTCCCAAAAAGGAGAGTGGTGAGTGGCGTTTAGTCACCGATTACCGCACTCTCAACAAGATTATTGTAAAAAATCATTATCCTCTCCCTTGTATCGAAGACTTGCTTAATCAACTCAAAGGGGAAAAGTATTTACAAAGATGGATTTGGCGGCAGGCTATCACCAAGTGCGTATGGCTCCTACCGACACTTGGAAAACAACTTTTAAAACAATATTTGGTCTCTATGAATGGATGGTGATGCCTTTTGGCCTCACCAATTCCCCTGCCACATTCTAGAGGCTCATCAATGATATCTTCCATCCTTTGTTAGGCCGCATTGTGGTCATCTATTTGGATGACATTATGGTCTTGAGTAAGACTTGGGAGGAACACTTACATGTGCACAACGTACTCCAATTGTTGCATACCAATCACCTTCAGGTTAAGGAATGAAAGTCCTCCTTTGGCCAGACTTATGTCTCTTATTTGGGGTTTGTCATCGATCAGGAAGGTGCCCATCTCGATCCTTCTAAAGTTTAGGCTCTAGCACAATGGGCTCCTCCTCATTCTGCATTGTCCCTTACAAGTTTTCTTGGTGGCATCAATTTTTACAGGAAATGCATTCCTCACTTCTCTCAACTGACCAAGCCCCTTCATCATTTGGCCAATCAATCCACTTTTCTTTGGACTCCTTTGGCTCAGTAGCAGTTCCAACGCCTTAAAGAGGCCCTTTGTTCAAAACATGTTCTTCATTTTCCTGATCTTCAACAACCTTTTGAAATTGAGACTGATGCCTCTCAACATCCGATTGGTGCAGTTCTTAAATAGGGAGGACATCCCATTACTTATCATTCTGAGACATTGGATCAATCCAAACAACACTACAGTACCTATAATAAATAATTTTACAACTTGGTCCAAGCCGCCTTAAAACAATGATGCCACTATATATTGGGTAAGGGGACCATTCTTCATACTGATCATCATCCTTTGATTTTTATTAATTCTCAGTCTAAGATCCAGGAACAACGTCACTTGAAGTGGGATTCTTATCTACAACAGTTCCAATTGGTCATCAAATATAAGAAAGGGGCCACCAATCACATCGATGATCTTCTTAGCTTCCCCCCTCCTCATATACTTCAAATCTTGTTTGTTCATTGTTTTGCTTATGAAGATTGCAAGCCTTTGTATGCCTCTAACCCTTTATTTAGTACCATTTGGACTGCCTTGCAACAACCTATTGTCATTAACCAGACCCCTTTCCTAAAATACCGCATTCAGGATGGTTGCTTGTATAAGTTTGACAAGCTATGTGTGCCTACTACTGGTGATCGCCTTGTTCTCATTTGTGAAGCCCACGCCTCCTCTTATGTTGGGCACTTAGGCACATTCAAAACTACTCAGCATCTTCATTGTCACTTCTTTTGGCCTGATGTACAACGCCAAGTTGAGAAATTTATTCGAGCCTGTACCCTCGACAGTCGACATAAGTCGTCTAACCACAATTATGGCATGTATCAACCCTTCTATTCCCTCATGTCCCTAGGAATCTATCTCTATGGACTTCATCACTGGTCTTCCAATGACCTTTCGTCATCATGATGCCATTTGGGTGGTGTTGAGGGGTCCTAAATCCCTTAAACTCAACAGCAGGAACCAAACCCGCCACCGAAGCCCAATTAGACTCTGCAGCGTTTGATGATGGAATGGTTCTCCAGATCTTGTGATCCGACCAATTAATAGATGGGCTTTACGTTCTCTTGTGAAGGTTTCTCCTTCAGTTCAAACATTCTCTTTTTGTATTTTCTCTTAGGTGGGACCGATACAAGATAAAAGTCGGTATAAAACAACTAGTTAACAAAGTGGGAACGAGCTTAACTAATGGAGAAGAGGCTGAGCTTGGGATAACCCTTTCACTCTAGCATGCAAACAATGATTCTCTACCACATGCCTAATACTAATACATTAACCGTGTTGGTATTCCAATTATCGACTAAGATACAATTTATCAGAATAAAACATGCATGTGATAAACGACATCAAGTAAAATAATTCACTCAACTATAATCATTGATCACATAATACCACAACGATTTATCTTCATCACTAAAGAAAAGAACTGTAAAACATTGCATCAGATAACTTATCAACAGATTTAGTAGCTCTTAATCGTTACAGCATCCATTCATGAGACGAAATAAGAAATAATTCTTCTCCACATCTAATCATACACGCTTTTGATAAAAACAACACCAAATTTGTCTCTGGCCCCAAAAAAGACTTCTCAATTAAATACAACTCCGAAACAGTTCTTAACAAAACCAAAAAATGATGGTCTTTGCAACAACCATCGACCCTTAACTAACTGGTCGATGCTCTTATTTATAACATAAAATTAACTAAAAATAAAAATTAAAGTGCAATTAAGTAAAACAAAACTCACCACATGGCGCTTTCTTCTTTCAATCTTCAAAAGTCATCTAATGGTTTCATTTGAGAGGATGACACTTCTCGTACTCCAACCACTGGACAAAAATATCCTTGCATGTGTTAGCGTACGGAAACCTATGTTGATCCATCGGGGTCGAAAGGATCTCCTTGATCTCTACTGCATGTGCCCGATATTTGACTATTTTGGCACTTAACTATTGTAGCATTGTTCGAGCCTTGGTCGGGTGCTCCGTGAACTACTGCACTTGTCATGGTGCCATGTTCACCACCTTTGTTATCTTTGCAGCCCACGATGAGTCTTGTTCAGTATGTAATTTGACGGTGTCGCGCAAGTTGACAAAGTCATCAGGTGTGTCAAACTCCGGAAGGCCGATGTCTCTCATCGCTCGGTTGACCTTGGTCTAATTCTTTTCGCACTCAGCCCACTTTTCTTGGATCTCCCAATGAGGCTCTTGGGACATTCTCATCCAATATTCAGCCAATTTCTTTATGCAACCGATGCTACTATCTCTGAGTACCCGAATGTCGTGCTCTTCGGTGTCTCGACCTTGCTAAACGACGCTGATGTAGTCGATCCTTTCCACGGCTTGGTGCACTTTCTCATACCACCTCTCAATATATTTACATGTTTCCAGCACCATGAGGGTGTCTTCTTGGTACTCAAATATTCTTGCAGTGAACAAATGTCGCTCGTTTGAAAATTTATTATAGGTTTCTTGGAACTTGTTCCTCAGGAACACCGCGACTTGTGTGGTATCCTTGTAATAATTTGCCAAATGGCATAGATGTTCTAACTCTTTCAGAGCAGTGGCCAATTCCTCTTTATCCCTTTTTTCTCTGTCCAAAGTCGCATCTGATATTTCCATCCTTGCGCCGATAAGTTCAGATGTTTTGGCATGCTCTATATTTATCAAGTTTTCCTCTGTGGTGATGAGGATGGAGCGATCTAGAGTGATCCTCCTTTTCTTGGTGGTTCTTTGCACGATAGATTTTCTTTCTCGGTCATAAGTGATGGCATGTATGTCGACTACTTCATCCACAGGTTCGAGGGTTTGTTGATCTCCCCAGGTGAGTGTATTCCCCAGACTCCCAATGGTATATATTTGTTCAAGACTAGGTTCTTGAACTTCCTCCATGAGTTCCGAAGGCCCGGATTTTGTTTTTCGCTCATCAGGGAGTTGAGTACCAATTGAAATTGAGGCATCGGGGGTAGGCTTAGTACTTATTTGATCATCGACTGTTCAGACGTTGATTTACTGTTGTGGAACTTCTTCCTTTTGTTCGCCCAACCCTGGCTCGTCCTTCAGACTATCCGCTTGGGTATCCAGTGGACTGGGCAGCTCAATGTCTAGGACACTCTCGACTTCTTGTTCATTATGTGGAAGCCCCTGAATTCAAGCGTCGGGAGCTGGGGAAGATATATTCTTTATCTCCTTTTCCTCTACGATATGTATAGGGGTGACAAGGGATACCTTCGGGCTCTCATCATCATCATATATTTTTATTAATTCGTGGAGGGGGTTTGGTGCACTTGTTCCCACTGATACCCAGATTGTCTCCGACTGAGATGAAACACCCACCAGTGATCCGACCTGCGGTGTTGTGATTTCAGGGTCATCTGACCCGACGATTTCATCGATGTCTATCACTTCAAGGCCGCTTGGGCCTATTTGGATTTCATCGGGGTTGTTGACAGGGGACCATGTCATTCCTGTGAGGTCCGAGTCATCTTGCAACTGATCAATTATCCATTTTGCTTGTTCTATCATGAGTAACCCCCTCTCATGTGTGTCTTAAGTCATAGGGAAACCTCTATCTTGCATCAGGGCTACCAGGGGGACCTCTGCTGCTTCGACCGCTATCATTTCTTCTCTGGCTCTAAGGGCACCTTGAGCTGATTTTTCTATGATTGTTGCTTGTTCATCCAGGCTCATGGATTTGAAACTGGTCATTTTGGGGTCGACCATCCTTGCCACCACTTCGTCCTAGTCCTGGGAATTTTCTGTGAAGACTTCATCTTCAAATTTTCCATGGGCGTATGGCCAGCAAGACAACACTTGCGAGGCATGTTTCAAGACCAGGCCCTTTGGATCATGTTTGTGGAATCAACCGGTCTCGAATCTAAACTCTAATTGCCTCAACCCTTCTTGTTTGGCTTGAGTGGTGTCCTTCACCATGTAGAATCCTACATGGAAACCATAGGGTATGAATGCCCTTTTCTTGTCCTTGACTAGAGTGGCGTTGTTTCCTTGCAGGATGGTCTAGTAGCATATCTCTCCCACTACAAGCAGGTCAAGGACATGCATTGGTAGAATATGTGGTGCTATGGTGGCCACAAACACCCTGACGTATGTGTCTTGCTCATCTAGGTACCAGTGGCCTACCTTTGATATCATCTTTTTGGCCGTGACCGACAGTCTCGAGAATTCTTTCTTGAAAAGAAAAAAATAAATACGCGTGATGAATTCATCGCAAATGAGGGAGTAGGATTTCTTGTACCTGTTCTCCCATAGGATGCTGAAATATATGTGGACCGGGAGCTCTGCGACGTGCCAGCTCGGGTTCATGCTAGCGAAAATGCTAAGTTGCTTAGAAATGATGGCTCCCCAGTTGAAGCTGCTCTCGAAAATGGCCACTGTGTAAGCTAGAGGCATCTATGCCTCTGAAAATCTGGAGCAGTCCTTCTCTCCATATAATCGAAAGATGAGAACCATTAGGTAGATGTATGGATCCCTTAGGTTGGTCGTCTGGTACCAGCTGGTGGTCCGGTTGGTGTATTTCTTATCTTCTCTCAACCATGAGGCCATTAACCGGCTGGTGTCGTGGCGCTTGTAGAATTTTATGACAAAATATGTGTTTAGTCGCTCCTCAGGGTCTCTCAACTTGTAATACTTCTGGACCTCTACCATAAGGAATACCCCGACACATCCACCACTATCGTCGTTGATTAAAAACTTATGTGTGTCTGTGTGGTCGATGAGCCACTGCAATAGTTCTACACAGGGAAACACAGGGGTTCTGCTTGCTACCATGTGCAGGTACGACCGTCGGATATTCGAGAATACCTGGTCATCGAGCGCTCTCACATCTGGGTCACTGTGTGGGATGTATTCTGGGAATTCTTCCCGACTGATCTTTTTGAAGAGTTCTCCCCAATGTGGGAGTGTTGTCATGGTCCCTGTGCTTGCCTCTATGTCTCCAAAGGATGGAGGTTGAATGAAAACCTTCTTTGTAGATGTCTTAATGACTGGTTCTGGCCTCAGAGTGTATTCTAACTGTTTTTCAACCCCTGGAGAGGAACCTTCACCTACCTCAGGCTCCTTCAGCTTCAACGCCCTTGATGATCGTCTAGTGTTCGAATTCTTTGGTGGCATTGTTCCTGCAACTGAAAAATCAAATTTTAGATACTATGCAAAGAACATAACCAGATAACAAATATGTAAACCATATCCACGCAAAAACCACAGACTTGGATACATACCTATAGAGCTTCCTAAACCTGGTTATTTGATACCCCCAGGAAATCTGTAGCTTTTGAATTGCTCGTTTCGCTTTCTCTGAATGCTCTGAAACTTCTTTGCATGTAGAATGGTTTCATTTACAATAACTCAAGAGAATTTAAACCAGAGAAGAAATTATCGTGTCGTATCAACCATTTAATTCTGGTGATGAGTGAAATTCAAACAAATCTGCCACCGAATCTCTGCAACTTAAATTCATCGTGGGTTTATGGCGGAGGCGCGGAGGGTGATGTGGTCTATCGGTAATTTCAAATGGTTGTTTTGATTCGCACAAGAAGGAGCAACTAATGCGAGATTTGGTATTAGTTAACCCCTTAAATGCTCAAAATCTAATCATATCTAACGCTAAAACGTCCCATCGTGTCGCTTTCTCAGTGGGTGGATCGGGGATCGACGATGTGCTATGAATGTTTTCTTCGATGTCCCTCGCAAAAGATCCGACGCCGATCAATTTCATCGCACAATGCTAACATGCAAAAACTGACTGAGAGGTGTGGCTTGGTCCTGGGGAACCAAGATTGACTTGGGGTAAAACTAGGTCGTACGGTTCTCCAATCTGGCAAAGACACGTTGCGTTGAAGACAAGGGGCCTAATCTGTGTGTATCAATCGGAGTCAGGGTTTTCATTAAGTCATTTGGTTTAAAACACACCTTAAATGCCAATGTCGAAAAGTATCTGGGATCGAAGATCGACGATACTTATCACATGTTTTTCTATGGATTATCTTCCTCGAAAAAGTCTTGATGCCGAAGTACATCGAGGACCGATGATCGGGGGGAACTCTTTAGCATGGTTAGAATGATCATTGTGATTCTTTTAGGTCTTCCCCGATTCCAATAAGTGTTTCGGGTAACAACTATCGACGATATTGTTTCCTTCCTCGTTAACGTCTAATCCCTTTGTCACTTACCAATGCCGAAGAGGAATAGACTATCGGCGATATCCTTATGCATAACTTTGGCGCGAACAAAAATTACTTATGTCGATGCTGATGAAGATCGATGCTCAGTGACTGAGGTTTCCCGAGTGGATCTTTTCTTTCTAAGATTTCCTTTTGATGTCGAATCTTGGGCGTGTCGGGTGAAGTGTTTTCGCTGTTGATTCTTTATTTAAGTGTTAATCGTTTTTAATTCATGGGGTTTTGTAAAGTTAAACAAACCTGAATAGCTAATGAGAGTCAAAAGAACAAGCAACTACAAAACATTTCTCAAAAGGAAATTGAATCAGATAGTGCAAAGATCAAGTGATACCCAAAAAGGTAAATATTTGACATAGGCTTTTAGGGTGTGTTGAGTGCTCAACAAATGGCGACTTACTGGGAGAAAGCAGAATCTTTGTTCCTCCATCGGGCTCGACTGATGCAAAAGCTAGTGAAGAACTTAACTGGTTTTTATCAGAGCCCCTTTCATCCTTGCATTTAAAATTCCCCAGTTGACACATCTGGGCCTTCCTGTGGGGTTTTCAACCTTTGTTTCATGTAACCCTAACTCACGCCCCCTTTGACAAGATGCTAGTAAAGTGTTCACTGGCACTAGGCCTTTTAGTTACCCTTATTCATTTTCTACAGTGTTGCTCCACTGCCAGCGAGTGTCCATAGCCCTGGTGGAGTCACCCCGACGTCACAGTGCTCCGCTTCCAGTGAGCATCCATAGCCCCGACAGAGATATCTGTATACCCTCTCCTACTGTGCAATCATTTGTTATAGTTGATTTTATTTTTCGGCAGAATGCCCTAAGCGAGTGGGAGAGGAGAACGTTTTTTATTTGCAAGAACGAGATGGTTAAGGTGAAATTTTGCTAGCTCTGCCTCTGAGGTACATGTAGTCCTTTCCATCTTATCGTCTTTACCTTAAGGTTTTCACCAGACCACTAGATAGACACTTCCACGTTTCTCCAAAGTTGTTCGTCTACACAGGTTAGATACAGAATCCCTTGAAACAACTGCAGGTTCCCTAGCATTTCTTGTGTTGTATGTGAGCGACGAGTTGGGAACAGAGTTATCCATGTCGCATGATTTGAGGTCAACCAATGTCTTGATAAACACAATCTTTAAAATCTCAGAAGTACAATCGCAAAACAAAAATGCATAAATGTAAAAAGACAAATTGACGCATCTAAAATAAACATCGTTAAAACATAAACATAGAAGATCCTTTTTTTTTTTTTTAAATGGAAATATTGTTTTAGGGCTTGGCCATTCACTGGGAGGGTGTCAGGTTCCCCCCTCAGATTCTGCAGTCGATACGTGCCTAACCCAATCTTCTCGACCACTTGGAAATTTCCAAGCCATAGATTCTGAAACTTACAATGTTTTCCTTTAGGCTCATTTGCTCTGTCCCACTTTATGACTAAGTCTCCTACTTACAAATTATTTTCTTTAGCCTTATGCTTATCAAACCACCTTTTAACTATCTGTTGGTGGGCTATGAACTTTGACTTAGCTTTCTCCCTTTCTTCTTCTAACATGAGTAGGGTGTCAATTCTTTGTTGTAAGGTTGATGAGGGTTGCCCTCTGGACTCTTGAGCAAGTTGAAGAGATGGAAGATATAGCCCGTTTGGGTTGACTTAGCTTTCTCCCTTTCTTCTTCTAACATGAGTAGGGTGTCAATTCTTTGTTGTAAGGTTGATGAGGGTTGCCCTCTGGACTCTTGAGCAAGTTGAAGAGATGGAAGATATAGCCCGTTTGGGAGAATGACTTCATGTCCGTATACCAGGAAGTATGGGGAATTCCCTATATCTTCCTTGGGTGTGACTCTATCAGCCCATAAAGCATTATGAAGTGAATTGTGCCAATTCCTCTGGTTGTCTGCAACTGTTTTCTTTAATATTCTCACTAGGTTCTTATTAGTTGATCCTGCCACGTCGTTTCCTTGTGAATAATAATTTGCAGAGTATCTAATTATGATTCCTTTGTCTAGGGAAAACTCTATTAATAAGGTGGAAGAAAAATAAGTTGCATTATCAAAAACAAGGATAGAAGGGACATCGAACCTTGTGATCAGTTGTTGTTCTATGAATTGGATTACCACCTTCTCATTTACATGAGTCAGAAGGATGGCCTCTGTCCATTTCGTGAAATAATTGGTGGCAGTAAGTATGTATTTGTGTTGTTTTGAAGAACTGGGTGTAATTTATCCTATGATCTCTAACCCCCATTGCTCAAAAGGCTTAGAAACGACCACTGCTCTCTTCTCCCTTCCAGCACTTATTTGAGAAGTCTTACAGTTTCTAGCATATGTGTGAGCGTCTTTGAATAAAGTAGGCCAATAATAACTAGCCCTCAATATCTTATGAGTTGTGGTTTTTCCTGGAAAATGTCCACTGACGAGACCATCATGGAGCTCTTTCAGAACTTTGTCCGTGTCTTCATGTTTGAGACATCTTAGAAGTACCCCATCATAATTAACCCAGAAGAGTACCGAATTTATGAGGTGATATTGTGCAGATTTTAACCTGAGAGCTCTCCTTTCCCTAGGGTTTAGGTTTTTTGGACAAGTCCCATGATGCAGGAGATAAGTCAGTTTCTCGCACCAAGACCCTTGACCTGGGGAGACGTATGAAGCTTCACCACACCACAATGCTAATTCATTCTCCCATCTGGGGTCGTCATTTACTTGGTCCTGCACTTCAGCTGGCAGTTTTCATAACCCTTGTCCTTTAACCAATTTAGTAGGTTTTATATCTAGATCAAATTCTTGAACTACTTCCATCCAGTTCCCTCTTGTTTCCCCCATCTTATGTTGAGTAAATAAGGATCAGACTACGAGGTGAGGCACGATTACTTTGGTATGGTTCTTGAGAATGTAAGATCTGAAGTGTTTTACTGCCTTGTATACCGCATAGGCTTGCTTATCTATAGTAGGGTAATTTAGTTCGCCCCCTTGGATATTAGTGTTCATGAATGACAACGGGAACTCATTGTTGTCATCATCCTTCTGAGTTAATATCGCAACTAATGGTTGGTCAGAGGCGAAAGTATAGAGGAATAAATCTTTGTTGAAATCGGGACTTCGCAACACTGGGGCTTGAGATATTGCAGTCTTAATATTGTTGAAAGCCTTCTTTCGTTCATCATACCACTTAAATTCAACATCTTTACGAATAATTTTTTGTAAGGGCTTGATAATTTCCGCGAAATAGGGGGTGAATTTCCTCACAAAGTTGATTTTCCCGAAGAACGATTGCATAGCCTTTTTGTTGTGAGGTAAGGGAAGCTGAGTTACAGCCTTAATCCTTTTTGGATATATGTGAATGTCTGTTTAAGATATAATGTGGCCCAACAACTTACTTTCTTCGACACCGAAAATAGTTTTCTTAGGGTTTAAGGATATACCGTATTTCCTACACCTTTCAAAAATCTGGGTTAAATGTTGGATGTGATCTTCTTTATTCTTTGAATACACGGTCACGTCGCTCAAGTAGACTACTACACACTTGTTGATTATTCCTAGAAATGCTACATACATGGCCCTCTGGAAGGTTTCCCCTGCATTGATTAACTGAAAGGGCATGCGTTTGTAAGTGAAGGTTCCCCACTTGGTTCAGAAGGTAGTTTTCAAGCGGTCTTCTTCTGAAACTAGAACCTGGTTGTAACTTGAGAAATTGTCCAGTAAGGAGAAAATCTCAGAGCCAGATACGGTCTACAGGAGCATGGGACAATAACTACTAGTTTTCGCATTTTTTGAGATTTATAGATTCATGCATGGGACAAGAACTACTGGTTTTCGCATTTTTTGACCCCTTAAATCTTTCCCTTAGGTAAAAAAGGTTTTCTAAATTGGCTATTCCCTTTGGTATCGTGTGAGACTTTGATTTGTCAGTTGGTTGATCCGTATGAGGATCAGTTCATGCTGATTGTCCCTTGAATATTTCATCGTCAATAGCCAAGTCTTTAAAATTATCTTGATTGGTCATAAAGTTTATAATCTGTTCATCTCCTTCAAAAACCTTCCAATTAGAAATATTGTTGGGCACCGAGGGTTTGTAGAGCAATTATACAGTGAACTGGGAGGCTTCATAATCTTCTAGAGGTGATAGCCTTGAAGCAACGGTGGCCAGGGAATCAACAAGGATGTTCTTTGCTCTGGGAATCGTTGTAATGTTGAAGGCTTCAAAATGCTCTATTAGCCTATGCACTTCCTGTTGGTAATTCTTCAGGTGTGGAGAATTGCAATGTATAGTATTTATTACTTGTCTAACGATGATTTCAGAATCTCCAAAAACCTTCACCTCTTTAACATTCAAGTCCATGGATTTCTTTAGCCCTTGTACTAGAGGTTCATATCCAGCGGTATTGTTTGTGCATTTGAAATCTAATCTACAAGATAGGAAATGTTGTTTACCTTTTGGATCAATGAGGATGCACCCCGCCTCAGACCCTTCTTGCGATTTAGAGCCATCGAAGTATAAGGTCCAAATTTGTTGGAAAAACCTATCAGCCTCCTATTTTTTGTCACTTCCCTCTCCCTTTCCTGTTTTTTTTGCAATTTCTTGACATAAGAGGGTTTCCTCTGCCGTCGTCGGCAATTCCTCTTGAAAAATCATTTCGTATTTTTGGGTAAGGGGAACATCAAATGAGAGAGGGAAGAAATTCCCGAAGTCAAAATCACAGGAATAATTGCCTAGCACGGGGAAATCTACTGACGAGGGTTCATTTAGGGTTTCTAAGTTAGTGACAGTGTGTTTTAGATATCTTTCCCTATCGATCTTAATCATGTTTGTGTGCCCCTTTAATGGTATCCAAAGGTGAGCCCAGTCTATACTAAAGTATCTGTTTAACTTCTCAGACCAATCTCGACTTAATAACAATCCATAAGCTTCTGGGATATCTACTACAATGATGTCAATCACTTGCACAAATTTAGGATGACGTTATTATGATCATTACATATTTGAGTTCTCCCATAACCTTTACCTGGGTTTTGTCTAGTTGTATCACATGTTTATTACTTTTGAGAGGGATTGCATTTAGTTTTTTGCAAATAGACAGTGGCATAACATTAGAATATGCTCCTGAATCGACCAAACAATTATGGAGGTTTTTGTTGAAGACTTCAAACGTTAAAATGAACAATGGGACAAAAGGTTTTCCCTTCTTATCTTCAGAGCAGGTGTTCACAGTCGGTTTATTCCCTAGATCTGTGGGAGTTAGATTTCTTCCCTGGTCAGTGCTTGTCATAGGATTTTCTACTGATTTCAATGCTTGTAGCAGAAAGTATTTTTGTTGAGGGATTCTACACATGTCCATGACCGATATATTTGCCTTCAACTTCTTCAAATCTTCTACTATGTTGTAATCTAGCTTGGGTGATTCTCGTGTATGGATGTTTATAGGGTTTCTTCGGGGAACAAAAGGTGCTTTCGTGTGATCGGGAGCTGATTTCCTCCTGAATTTGGGGTCATAGTAAGGTCGTTTGAGACAGGTTGACCCCTAATCCGTGTTTTCACAACCAAGACTTCTGTGGGTGGTTCGTGAACCTCAAATAGGTCATCAGAAGGCATAGGTAGGTCAGGGTCCCATATCAACATGACAGTTTCTTCTGGCAGAGCAACTTCTTCCTGATCGACAATATTCATAACTAAGTCGTTTGATTGTTCGGTTAGGGAGAATTCCTCTAGAAATCGATTGGGTATCAAATTCATGGCGTACACCCATTGAGGGCAGTCCCTTTCAGGGTGATTCTCTTGGTGATAAGTACA
>SNQJ01S0025683.1:44173-71997 GCA_010110895.2 Picea sitchensis
TGGCCTTGGTTTCCCTCCCCTGCATTTCTCTTCATGTCTATGATTTCGTTTGATAGCTTTTTTACCATGCGTTGTAGGTCCTCTATGTCCCTACTTCCCTTTTCATAAGCTTGTTTTGTTTGTTTCCCTAGGTGTCTATTCAACAAAAGTCCTCTCCTGGGAGGGGGTTGAACTTATTTCTTAACTAACGAGACCTGGTCTTCTTTGCATCCTTTCATGTGGAACTCTATCGTTTTGGCTTCTTCAAAATTCTCAACCAAGGTTGGTTTGGCAGCCCTCTTCACAAACATGGAAATAGAAGTTGGGAGAGCATTAGTGTATACTTTGATTTGCAAATCTTGAGTAGGTTTAGCTTCGGGCTGGAATTTATTTAAGATGGTGGTGAATCTTTGATTGAAATATTTAACCCTTTCCTTTGAACTCATGGTGGCGGCGAACAACTCAGCCATCAAAGCTCCTGTAGTAGTTTCTTCTGCAAATTTATCTAGAAAATCCTTCTGGAACTTCGTCCAACTAGTTATGGATCCTACAGGTAAGTCAAAAAACCACGTGGAGGCTGAATTCTCGAAAGTGTAGGGGAACAGCCTACAAACTACGTCTTCATGTTGGACATTCATCAATCCGATAGCTAGTATGAATTTCTTGATATGGTCTTCAAGCAATCCTGAGGTTTCAGGGTCAAATTTAGGGAGTAACTTCTCTGGGTATCAGGGGAGGTTATGTACTCGGCCAGGGATGGCCAAAGCATCTTTGGCCAACCAAGGTTGATTATTCTGAGGTGGGTTTCCCCTCTCTTCATCATGGTCATTATTATCTTCCATGTCTTCATATCGTTCTGAGTTAAACCCTTCCTCTTCAGAAAATTCGTCGGGCTCAGAGTAGTTACCGGCTGGTGTCTTGGGGATTAGATTAAGAGGATGTTCGATTTCGGTGAGGGAGAAATCTATTAAGTCTTCTACTGTGTGCATGAAAACTTGGTCCGGGGACTCGACCACTGGTCTGCTTATTTGTTTTCTTCGAGGAAGTAACGGAGCTAAGGGCAGCGCACCGATCTGTCGGGCATATGCTCTAGTGATTCTTCTGAATTGATTCAATTCCTCGTGAGGAAGAGCATAGGGTATATCAGGGAACATATGTTCTTCCTCAGGCTCGGCTGAGTTACTCGTTTCAGGAGTACTTAGTGTGTGTGGGTTGTCTTAGGCATGACTAGCCATGCATGTGGGATGTTTTGAATCTACAGGTTGTCTGAAATATTATGTGAAATATATGTTCAACCATTCATTCTTCAAGCCCTCCTAGCACCAATTTTGTTGAGGGGTCCTAAATTGCTTAAACTCAACAACAGGAAACAAACCTGCCACCAAGGCCCAATTAGAGTCTACAGCGTTTGATGATGGAATGCTTCTCCATATCTTGCGATCCAGCCAATTAATCGATGGGCTTTACATTCTCTTGTGAAGGTTTCTCCTTCGGTTCAGACGTTCTCTTTTTGTATTTTCTCTTAGGTGGGACCGATATAAGATAAAAGTTGGTATAAACCAACTAGGTAACAAAGTGGGAACAAGCTTAACTAATGGAGAAGAGATTGATCTTGGGATAACCCTTTCACTCCAGCATGCAGATGATGATTCTCTACCACGGGCCTAGTACTAATACATTAACCGTGCTGGTATTCCAATTACTTACTGAGATACAATTTATCAAAAGAAAACATGCATGCAATAAACGACAACAAGTAAAATAATGCACTCAACTATAATCATCGATCACATAATAACACAACGATTTATCTTCATCATTAAAGAAAAGAACTGTAAAACATTGCATCATATAACTTATCAACATATTTAATAGCTCTTACTCGTTACAACATCCATTCATGAGACGAAATAAGAATTAATTCTTCTCCACATCCAATCATACACGCTTTTGATGAAAACAACACAAAATTTGTCTCTCGCCCCAAAAAGGACTTCTCAATTAAAGGCATCTATGAAATAGTTCTCAACAAAACCAAAAAATGAGGGTATTTGCAAGAACCATCGACCCTTAACTAACTATTCAATTCTCTTATTTATAACATAAAATTAACTAAAAATAACAATTAAAGTGCAGCTAAGTAAAACAAAACTCACCACGTGGCGCTTTCTTCTTTCAATCTTCAAAAGTCATCTAATGGTTTCATTGGAGAGGATGAATCTTCGCGTACACCAACCACTGGACAAAAATATCCTCGCATGTGTTAGCGTACAGAAACCTATGTTGATCCATCGAGCTCGAAAGGATCTCCTTGATCTCTACTGCATGTGCCTGAAATTTGACTATTTTTGGCACTAACTGTTGTAGCATTGTCCGAGCCTTGATCGGGTTCTCCATGAACTGTTGCACTTGTCTTGGTGCAATGTTCGCCACGTTTGTTATCTCCGCAGCCCACGTTGAGTCTTGTTTGGTATGTAATTTGACGATGTTGCGCAAGTCGACAAAGTCATCAAGTGTGTCGAACTCTGGAAGGCCAATGTCTCTCATTGCTCGGTTGACCTTGGTCCAATTCTTTTCGCACTCAGTCCACTTTTCTTGGATCTCCCGATGAGCCTCTTGGGCCATTCTCACCGAATATTCGGTCGATTTCTTTATGCAATCAATGCTACTATCTCTGAGTACTCGAATGTCGTGCTCTTCAGCGTCTCGACCCTGCTAAACGACACTGATGTAGTCAATCCTTTCCACGGCTTGGTGTGCTTTCTCCAACCACCTCTCCATATATTTATATGTTTCCAGTGCCATGAGGGTGTCTTCCTAGTACTCGGCTAGTCTTGCAGTGAACATATGCCACTCATTTCCAAATTTATTATTGGTTTCTTGGAACTCGTTCCTTAGGAACACCGTGGCTTTTGTGGTATCCTAGTAATAATTTTTCAAATGGCGCAAATGTTATAACTCTTTCAGGGCAGCGGACAATTCCTCTTCATCCCTTTTTGCTCTATCCAGAGTGGCATCTAAGATTTCCATCCTTGCACCGATAAGTTCGGATGTTTTGACATGCTCTGTATTTATCAAGTTTTCCCCTGTGGTGATTAGGATGGAGCGATCTAGAGTGATCATCCTTTTCTTGGTGGTTCTCTTCACCATAGATTTTTTTTTCCAGTCATAAGCGATGGTGTGTATGGAGGCTACTTCATCCATGGGTTCGGGGGTTTGTTGATCTCCCCAAGTGAGGGTATTCCCCAGACTCCCGATGGTATATATTTGTTCAAGACTGTGTTCTTTAAATTTCTCCCTGTGTTTTGAAGGCCCAACTTTTGTTTGTCCCTCATCAAGGAGTTGAGTATCGATTGAAATTGAGGCATCGGGGGTAGGCTCGGTACTTACTTGATCATCTATCGTTGAGACGTCGATTTCCTGCTGTGGAACTTCTTCCTTTTGTTCACCCGAACCTGGCTCATCCTTCGGACTATCCGCTTGGGTCTCTGGTGCATTGGGCATCTTAGTGTCTAAGACACTCTCGAATTCTTGTTCATTCTATGGAAGCCCCTAAATTCGAGCATCGAGAGTTGGGGAAGATGTCTTCTCTGGCTCCTTTTCCTCTACGATATGTACAAGGGTGACAAGGGATACCTCTCTGGTGCATTGGGCATCTTAGTGTCTAAGACACTCTCGAATTCTTGTTCATTCTGTGGAAGCCCCTAAATTCGAGCATCGAGAGTTGGGGAAGATGTCTTCCCTGGCTCCTTTTCCTCTACGATATGTACAGGGGTGACAAGGGATACCTCTGGGATCTCATCATCATCATAGATTTTTATTAATTCGCGGAGGGGGTCTGGTGCACTTGTTCCCACTGATACCTCGACTGTCTCCGGCTGATCTGAAACACCCACCAGTGATCTGGCTTGCGGCGTTGTGATTTCCGGGTCGTCTGACCCAACAATTTCATCAATGTCTATCAGTTCAGAGTCGCTTGGGCCTATTTATATTTCATTGAGGTTGTCGACAGGGGACCTTGTCATGCATGTGAGGTCCGGCTCATCTTGCAGCTGATCAATTATCCGTTGCACTTGTTCTATCATGAGTAAGCCCCTCTCTCGCGCGTCCTGAGTCATAGGGAAACCTATATCTTGCACCGGGGCTACCAGGGGGACCTCTGCTGCTTTGGCCGCTATCATTTCTTCTCTGGCTCTGAGGGCCCCTTGAGACGATTATTCTATGATCCTCGCCTGTTCATACAGGTTCATGGCTTTGAACCTGGTCATTTTTGGGTCGACCATCCTTCCCACCACTTCGTCCCAGTCCTGGGCATTTTTTGTGAAGACTTCATCTTCAAATTTGTCGTCGGAATATGGCCAGCAGGACAACACTTGCAAGGCATGTTTCAAGACCAGGCCCTTTGGATCGTGCTTGCGGAATCAGTCGATCTAGAATCTGAACTCTAATTGTCTCATACCTTCTTGTTTGGCTTGAGAAGTGTCCTTCACCATGTAGAAGCCTACATGGAATCCATAGGGTATGAACACCCTTTTCTTGTCCTTGACCATAGTGGTGTTGTAGCCTTGTAGGATGGTCTGGTAGCATATCTATCCCACTACAAGTCGGTCAGGGACATGCGTTGGTAGAATATGTGGTGCCCAGGTGGCCCCAAACACCCTGATATATGTGTCTTGCTCGTCCAAGTACCAGTGGCCTACCTTTGATATCATCTTTTTGGCCGCAACCAATAGTCTCGGGCATTCTTTCTTGAAAAGAACAAAATAAATACGTGTGATGAATTCATCACAAATGAGGGAGTAGGATTTCTTATACCTTTTCTCCCAGAGGATGCTGAAATATACATGGACCAGGAGCTCTACGATGTGCCAGCTCAGGTTCATGTCGGTGAATACGTTTATGGTGCACATGACATCCAGTAGATATGAAGCCATGTAGAAGGCTAGTGTCTCTCCTTCCTTTGGTGTCTAAGCCTATTGTATGCAGATGCTAAGTTGCTTAGAAATGATGGCTCCCCAACTGAAGCCGCTCCCATAAATGGCCACTGTAAGCTAGAGGAATCCATGCCTCTGAAAATTTGGAGCAGTCCTTCTCTCCATATAATCGACAAATGAGAGCCATTAGGTAGATGTATGGCTCCCTTAGGTTGGTCGTCTGGTACCAGTCGGTGGTTCGGTTGGTGTATTTCTTATCTTCTCTCCACCATGAGGCCATTACCCGGTTGGTGTCGTGGCACTCGTAGAATTTTACGACAAAATCTATGTTTAGTCGCTCCTCAGGGTCTCTCATCTTGTACTACTTCTGGACCTATACCGGAAGGAAGACCCCGACACATCCACCACTGTCATCATTGATTAAACACTTATGTGTGTCTGTGTGGTCAATGAGCCACTGCAACACTTCTATACAGGGAAACACAGGGGTTCTGCTTGCTACCATATGCAGGTACGACCGTCGGATATTCGGGAATACCTGGTCGTCGAGCACTCTCACATCTGGGTCACTATGTGGGATGTATTCCAGGAATTCTTCCCGACTAATCTTTTTGAAGAGTTCTCACCAATGTGGGAGTGTTGTCTTGGTCCCTGTGCTTGCCTCTGTTTCTCCAAATGCCGAAGCTTGAATGAAAAACTTCTTTGTAGATGTCTTAATGAAGGGTTCTAGCCTCGGAGTGTATTCTAATTGTTTTGCGACCCCTGGAGAGGAACCTTCGCCTACCTCAGGCTCCTTCAACTTCGGCTCCCTCGGTGATCGTCTAGTATTCGACTTCTTTGGTGGCATTCTTCCTGCAACTGAAAAATCAAAGTTTAGATACTATGCAAAGAACATAACCGGATAACAAATATATAAATTGTAGCCACGTAAAAACCACAGACTTAGATACATACACATAGGTCTTGCTAAACCTGGTTGTTTGATACCCCCGGAAACTTTGCAGCTTTCGAATTGCTCGTCTCGCTTTCTCTGGATGATCTGAAACTTCTTTTTGCATAGAATGGTTTTGTTTACAATGGCTCAAGAGAATTTAAACCAGGGAAGAACTTATCATGTCGTATCAACCATTTAATTCGAGTGATGAGTGAAATTCAAATAAATTTGTCGCTGAATCTCTGCAACTTAAATTCATCGTGGGTTGACGATGGAGGCGTGGAGGGTGATGTGGTCTATCAGTAATTTCAAATGGTTGTTTTGATTCACACACGAAGGAGAAACTAATGCGATATTTGGTATTAGTTAACCCCTTAAATGCTCAAAATATAATCATATCTAATGCTAAAACGTCCCATCGTGTCGCTTTCTAAGTGGTTGGATCGAGGATCGACGATGTGCTATGAATGTTTTCGTCGATGTCCCTCACAAAAGCTTCAACGTCGATCAATCTCATCGCACATTGCTGACGTGGAAAAACTAACTCGGAGGAGTGACTTGGACCTGGGGAACCAAGATTGACTCAGGGTAAAACTAGGCCATATGGTTCTCCAATCTTGCAAAGACACGTGGCGTTGAAGACAGGGTGCCTAATCCGTGTGTATCAATGGGAGTTAGGGTTTTCATTAAGTCATTTGGTTTAAAACATACCTTAAATGTCGATGCCAAAAAGTATCTGGGATCAACGATACTTATCACATGTTTTTCTACGGATTAGCTTCCTCAAAAAAGTCTCGATACCGAAGTACATCGAGGATCGGTGATCGGTGATCAGGGGGAACTCTTGTAACATCCCCAACCACCCACAAGCCGGGGCATGCTACCTACAAGCCCACCCTTGGACTTCGTACTCTTATTGATACCTTCTTTAATTAATAAGAACGCATAAGATACAATATTTAGCGACATGCACAACAATATCCAGCAAGCATGCATAATCTAAGATTTAGTTAAACGATAATTAAAATACACAGTGGAATTACATTCATACACAGATAATAATATCACAACAGAGAGCACTTATCTTTATAAAAAGGCGACACCAACTAGTTGGAGACCAACGATGTTCCACCCAAGCATAGACACAACTGCTCCAAATCTCAACAACAGTGCCACCCCCGAGCCAGGGCTATGAATCCACAAGGATGGTTCTAGAGTGTACTTGGGTTCCCAAACCATTCAGATATCAAGATCTCACAGGTTTCCCAGCACCCACAACAATCTAAGTACCCAAATCTCTTCTACCCAGCCTGTACCGCCCAAGAGAATAGAACTCCACCCTTCTCTGTCACGTAGTCCCTCAGGCGGTCCTTCTCCTTTTTCTAGGGCCTCCAATACAGCTAGTCCAGAATCTCAATGCTGGAACTCTCAGGACTCGCAGTTGTGAACAAAACAGGACACGGGCCAACGCATCTCAGACATGCAGGCCCCAGGTCATGGCTGGATTGCACCAATGCCCATTACAACCAATTATCTTATGGCTAAATCTTAGCAGTTCATTTCCCTTTTCCAAGCCAAGATGCAGGTGAGGATGGATCAATGGATGGGCGAGTGAGTGAGTGCATGAAAGGGTGTGAGGGAAAGAATGGTACGAAATGCAAAAGTGAAGGAGCGGACGAGCCAATGACCAACCCCACAATCAGACCAGGGATGGGTTTAAGTATTTTCATGGGGAATCAAGAAGCTCACATAACTGATCCCCTTCCTTGGGAAAAAAAGGTAATTAACATAGGAATAAATATTTATCCCCTCAATTCCCCTCTCTTGGGGAATCATAGCCCCCTATAACTCTAGTCCTTGTCCGTCTAGCAGTCAACAATGTGTTTATTATTAATGATGATCAAAACATTACATTTCTTGGGCATAGTGGCCCTTTAATAATTGTTTGGGTACTCAGGCCTCTTAGCATTGTAACAATACATTATTTAAAATGGGGGTTCGAAACCCAGGGTGTTACAACTCTTTAGTGTGGTCAGAATGATCATGGCGATTCTTTTAGGTCTTCCCTGATTCTGATAAGCGCGTCGGGTAACAGCTATTGGTGATATCGTTTCCTTCCTCGTTAACGTCTAATCCCTTTGTCTCTTACCGATGTCGAAGAGTAATCAGTTATCGACGATATCCTTATGTAGAAATTTGGTGTGAACAAAACTTATTTCTTCTGATGTCGATGAAGATCGACGCTCGGTGACTGAGGTTTCCTGAGTGGCTCTTTTCTTTCTAAGAATTCCTTCCAATGTCGAATCTTGGGTGCATCGGGTGAAGTGTTTTGGTTGTTTATTATTTATTTAAGTGTTAAGTATTTTTAATTCATGTGGTTTTATAAATTTAAACAAACCTGAATAGCTAATGAGAGTCAAAAGAACAAGCAAAGACAAAACATTTCTCAAAAGGAAATCGAATCAGACAATTCAAAGATCAAGTGGTACCCAAAAAGGTAAAAATTTGACATAGGCTTTTAGGGTGTGTTGAGTGCTCAACATGTGGTTGTGTGTCGCTTCTCCAAAATGGCCATTTTTGTCCCTTGCACTAAGACTATTGCTGCTTCTCAAACTGCAGATCTCTTTTTCACTCATGTGTGGATTCATTTTGGTCTCCCCTCTAGCATTATCTGTGATCATGATGCCTGTTTCCTCAGTACATTTTGGAAAACTCTATGGTCTCTCGTGGGGTGTAACCTCAAATACTCCACTTCTTTCCATCCACAGACAAATGGAAAAATTGAAGTTTTTAACCGTAGCCTGGTCCATGCCCTACGCATTTAGTTTATCAAATTTAAACAGTGGGATGCCACCCTCCACATTGTCCAGCACAGTGATAATAAGGGAGTTCATGTTTCTATTGGTCTATTCCCTTTCGAAGATTGCTTTGGGTATCAACCTATTGCCCCTTATGAGTTTCCTTTACAACATTAACCTTCCGGTACTCCTCGACAACAAAAACAAAAAACCTATGCCTCATCCTTTTTGCAAACCTTGGCTTGTAAAAAAGCTCAAGTTTCTAAGGCTTTACAATATTTCCAACAACATTATAAGGCTTGTCATGATGTGCACAGAAATCTGCTATCTTTTTCCCCTAGTGACAAGGTTTAGTTTCACATGGAGCACCAACACTTTCAGTCCCAACATTATCACAAGTTGAAACCCCTCTGCTATGGTCCTTACATCATTTTGCAGCAAGTTGGAGACAATGCTTATCGCCTCGAATTTCCACCACAATTGAGTATTCGTGATGTGTTAAATGTGCACAATCTCAAACGTTATTAGCCTCCCCTCTTGAAAGACGAGGTCACCATCTCGCACCCCTCTGAGTTGGTTCCATATTTCCAACCACCTCTCCTTCAGGACACAGTGTTGGATACACACACCACCACTACTCACACTCAGAACACACTTCCTTTCTAATGGGTCGCAAGGGACAACTTCCAACCCAAGCTAAATGGCTATCACAGTGTTCCATGTCTTAGTAGTTTCTGCAATTGCTCATGAAATTCGGGACACTTCCAGTCTTAAATAGGGAGGAATTGGGCAGGATGGAAGGCGCACTCCCCAAGGAGGAGAGCACACATCTTGGGGTAGAACAGTGTGGTGCTACCACAAAGGTGCACCTCCTTCAAGATGCAATGCACTTCACCACAAAGGACAAATGGAGCGCATCTCTACCTAGGAGGTTGGGCACAAGTCCCAATGATCAAGAACTGGTCAACTAAGATAGTTGTTAGGGTTTGGGACCTTTTCTAGTTGTTGGTTAGTTGGAATTGGTCCACTTTTGATTAGAACCATTGTATGTTCATCCTATCCTATATAAAGGTTGCCTATTCTACTAAATAATATGAATGGCTCATTTTTATTACTCATTTCCTATGTTGTTTTTGTCTTTCTCTGCGAATGTTCTTTGACTTTCTCTACAGTATTACAGATCAAAAAAGAAACACTATAACTATCATGTCCACATATGTCGAAGCATACAGGAATAAGAAATATATATATATATATAAGCAGTAACATTGCACAGAGTTAACCACAATATGCGGATGCAAATTCATACAGAAGATAAACCCATTTAAAATATAACATTAGAGCACACAATAATTAAAAAAGCATGTGAAGAATACTTATCTCTTACGAAAAGTCACCAACTACGTGCAGGACTCGGACGTTCCTCCCATCCATATACTTTGTCGCTCATACTCTTTCAACAACAGGTCACCCCCGGGCTAAGCTTAAACTCCACGAGAAAAATGGTTCCTATTGCCAAGCTATGGTATGATATTAAACAAAAATCTTGGTCCAAGGTGCCCACTACTGCAACTAGCCTACAGTCCCTCATTCTCCACATGCATGTCCCACCCCAGGAAGTGTGCCCCTTCTCTACTCAACAGTCCTTCGGTGCCGCACTTCCTTTTAGAGACTTCAACAACAGGCCAAACAGGAAGTCTTAGAGCCTTGTATCTAATGCCTAGCACACCAGGGAATAATTTTCAGCAAACCCTCACCTGGAGAGAATTCTCACGGGCCTGACAACCCGCCTCTTAAACAACAAATCTCTCACCTGGAGAGAATGCTCACAAGCCTGACAATCCTCCTCTTCGACAGTAACAAGTCTTCCCAAGCATAGGGTTAAGCAATGACAATAAGTTACAACGAAATATGTATTCCTTCACAGAGGAAGTCCGTCTGAATCATCTTCGAATGAGTGATAATCCCCCGGAATGAATGAATTATCCCCCCAAAAAAATTACACTAAGGCCAACAATATATATTGCATGCCTTCAAATCAACACTTGTCACCTTCAGAAGTAGCTTTAGCCACTTGGTGACTCATTCCCTACCCTAGAGAACTTAGGATAAATACATATCCATAAATTAAAATTCCAAAAATGTTAATAAAATATTCCCTTGACTTAAGATCCCCCTTTTTCCTTTTCCCTGGAGTTTATCCCCCGTCTCTTTTTCATCTGAGTTGATTCTGCACGTAGTGATGTGATTATATTAACAATATTGAGGGTGATTTCATTTACAATACATGTGCACTGGCCTTTTGCATTGAGGCTCACCTTCCTTAAACTACAAGCATATACAAAGGCTCTCTGGCCTCAAAACTGAGCGCTTAATCCCATGTGCGCAAAACTCTGAGATGTGTGCACTCTTATTTTGGTGCGCCATCCTTGCGCAATCACCAAACTATGGAATGTGCACACAAAACGGAATCCAAGACTTGATACCAACAACTCTCCAGTTTGTATGTTCGTCCTAGGGGTATTACATTTCACCTTTCCTATTCCTCCTAGTAGTTGAAGCATTGAGTAAACTTATTTCGAAGGCAAGGAGGGAAAGGGAAAGGGAAATAAGAGGTTGAAAAGTGTCAAAACAAGAATCTATTTCACATCTTCTATTCATGGATGATGTCATCCGTTGCACAAAAGGGAGCCTCTGGGATCTCTGAACTTTAAAAAGGGTGATTGAATTGTTTTGTAAATCCACCGAGATGGAAAGAAACTATGGAAACACTAGAATTCTCATCTCTTCACCTCTGGACCAAGACCTCCACCAGATCCAAAACATGTTCCCCTTTCAAAGTACAAACCTGGATTCAGGACTCAAATACATGGGCTTTCAGTTAACGCCAAATATCTACAGATACGTCGACTGGATGTGGTTGGTAAAAAAGGTGGAGACTCGAGTCTCACTTTGGGTCAATAGTTTATTGTCAAGAGGAGGTTGTCTGGTTCTCCTTAAATCAGTGTTGGAGAGAATATTGGTCTTTTGGACCCAAAGGAATCCTAACCAAAATCATAAAGGTGAGTTTTCAGTACCTCTGGTTGGGCTCCAAACAATATGGGTACTTCCCTCTAGTTAGTTGGAAAAAATTGGCTACCCCCAAAGAATTGGGGGGATGGGGACTCAAGAACATATACACCTTCTCTTGGTCCCTTGTAGCCAGAATCCTTTGGCGGTTAGTGGAAATCGACTCTCTGTTGGGACGAGTAACCGTTCGATTAACTAATATATTTTTCCTTGTGGATGCCAGAGCCCAGACCCCCCAGTTAAGGGGAAGAATGGCTTAGAAATAATCCTCATTCCTTGGATTGGAAGGAGTTGAGGCAGATGAGTGGAATCGATGCATCAAAATCCTCATCTCTAACTTCATAATGCTCTGATACGATGAGGATGATTCCTTGTGCTGGTCAAATAATGTCAAAACTGGAGACTACACGACCAAACTAGGATACAAAGTTTAGATGGAAGACTTTGTCGTGGGAGAAAAAAAGTGGTGGTGGAAATCATGAAAACAAATGCTCCCTTAAAAAAGAATATCTCACTATGGTTGGCCTTAAACAAGAAGTTTCTTACTTGGGATGTTGGCATCAAGCGAGATGGATTGGTCCAGATATGTGTTCCTTGTGAAAAAATCAGGAAGACTTTGTTTCTCACTTATTCATTTCCTATGTTTATGTGGAAAAGGTAATGAAGATAGTGTAGTTTGAGCTCAAGCCCACGTCCCAAAGGAATAAGACCAACTTGGAGGAATGTTTAAATCACTGGCTTGCTGACAAAGCAGTGAAAAATTTCCAAGGTATGCCAAGCTTCTTGGTTTAAAGTATCCGGTGGGCTCGGAACTCCTGTATTTTCAGGGACATATCCATTCCACCTAAAGTAACAGCTGGAATAATTTTGAAGCTATCTAAGGATTTCATGTTGGGTCTAAAAATTAAGGACCCAAAGCTTCCATCTATGTCGAACGTAGACTTTGGAGTCCCATGAGGCTTCTTCGACGGGGCCTGCCAGGGTCACCCCCCAATTTTTGGAGTTGAAATAGTCTTGTTCATAAGTCATAACCATTATCTTCATATTCGATATGCACCCGAGACTGGGACAAGTACAAATAATAGGGTAGAATTTATTGCACCGATGACACTGTTGGAGATAGCATTAATGAAAGAGGTGAAGAAGCTCCAGGTCATGGGAGATTCCAAATTTGTCATTGATTGGGCCAACCAGAAGTCTACAATGTCAAATGTAAGGCTCTAGTCTCTCCTACAGGGCATCAAATCATCCATCAATTCCTTCGAGTGGATTTCTTTCAACCACATCCTCCATGAACTAAATGCCAAAGAGGACGAAATATCAAAGGAGACCCTATCTCTTCTAGTTGGCGCCATGGGACTCTATGAATCCCTGGACATGGAGGATACTAGATCCATGGAATTCTAATTATAACTCTATGTTTCTTTTGTAAAATATTTTTGAAATCTCTGCATGGACATGACAGTCAGATGTATAGATTGTACAGAGGTAAATTTTGTGTAATTTTTTGAATAACAACAAGTAGATATTATAGACAGTCTTGTTGAGTGGTAAAAATCTCAACTTTGAAGGAATTCTTTTGGTGTTTATAGCGAGATGTATAGACAGGATGAAGTTGTCTCCTATTTGAGACAAGAACATGTATATTCTCTATGGAATATAAAGATTTTTTTCAAAGGAAAACAAATCTTAGTAAAATTCTATATAATTAACTATTAAATCTTAATAATTGTATTACAATTTAAGATATTACAAATTATCTTTGGTTAGTTTGTTCTTTCTTTTATCTTTGACCATATTAATTTTTTTTTCCAATTTATCTGAGTTTCATCGGAAAGTAGAATCTTTAGTTTTAACATTTTCGTTATTTTATTTTATTTTTCTTGTATATTTAACCTTAATTTAATCAAATTAAAGTTTATTAATGTGAGTCAATTTCATCATTGATAATATAATATTTTATTAATTTATTGATTATTTTATAATTGAAATTTATTTTGAGTTATTGTTGTTCCTATTTTTAATTTTTGTTTAATAATTTTAACCAATTCTCCACTTTAATAATAATTTAATTTGAGTATGTAGATTTTCATAATTGTAATGAGATAAAAGTTTAGAAATAGACTCAACACATCATCATCATTTTACAAAAGCTTCAATTGGATCCCTTTATAATAGGTGGAGTGTCCACTAGAAACATTGGGAATTGGAAATGGTTCTAAACTTTTATACAATTCACATCCAAAAACTCATTACAATAATTTAATTCTCTTTGACCAATTCTTCTATTTAATAATTATTCTCTTTGATTATTTTATTACTAGTCTCTATTATCTCTATCATTAACCCCAACCCCCAACTATTTAACTTCATCATTGGCCCACTCTTCTCTATCATTTAAAAGTTGCAATTTGATCCCCTAATGATGGGTGGAGTGTCCACTCAAAATGTTGGGAACATTTAGAATTTCTAAAAAAAACTAAAAACTCCTAATACTGATATTTCTTAAGTAACAAACCTAACCTCATAATTATATTATTAATATATCTATTACTACATAGTCATTTTATCTAGAAATTTCTCTTACATTTATTATATCTAACTACCATAGTGAACATTATTTAATATAGTGGACCTAGTCCACCTTACATTGAATGACTTCCACTAATACTACAAATGTAGTATACCTAGGGAGGTAATATGGGGTACCTAGGGAGGTACCCAATATTACCTCCCTAGGTATACTACACTCACTCGGATGGGGTGTAGGTAGGTGGGGTGGAGGAGGAGCATGTGGTTGGTGAGACCACCACCTCGACATGTAATTAATACTAGGTAAGGGGGAAATCGAAGGAGGTCTTGTCAACAAGTGGAAAAATGGAAGAGCGGGGATGTCAAAGTACGATGGTCATCGGTGCAGTCAAGATTTTGATGGAAAATCCAAACTTGGAGGATGCAGAGTACAAAGGAGAGATGTGTGTATTTAATGGAACAGTTGTGGAAATAATATATGTGAGTACAGTCGGGGGAAGGTATCATCATGTTGCGGGTTGGTGGGTAGAGATGGACTTGGTTATGATGGATAGCGTTCAGGATTTGAGGAGCAAGCTGAAGACAGATAATAGTAGACCTATGTGTGAGAGGAGGATGGAGAGATAGGAGAGAATGTTGGACTTACAGTAGAGAGGTTCTTTGGGGGGGTGAGCACGTCAGAGCACTAGAGTGTAGAGGGGAGATTTGCGAAGGTGTTGGGGGTCTTTTGGTTATGCGAGGTGGTGAACTAGTTCAGAGAGTCCCGTAACTTTAGTAAACTCAGGTTAGCTCAAACTCTCAGGTGTCGGGAGGAACATAAAGGGTGGTGCTTTCAATGGGTTCATCATCCTTATTTCATCTCATCTCGAATGCGCGGGGGATTCNTGGTTATGCGAGGTGGTGAACTAGTTCACAGAGTCCCGTAACTTTAGAAAACTCAGGTTAGCTCAAACTCTCAGGTGTCGGGAGGAACATAAAGGGTGGTGCTTTCAATGGGTTCATCATCCTTATTTCATCTCATCTCGAATGCGCGGGGGATTCCAACCCGGGGGGAGAAACAAAAGTAGTTGTCAATCTAGGTGGATTACAGACATGGTGTGTGGAGCAGGCAAGGGGAGAAAGGGTACGAAGAAAGGTGGGCACTAGGGAGCTCACTCAACCTCTTCCTCAAGAGCACATGGGGATGGAACTAGGGATGAATATGAGGCTGACAAAGTTGAGAGAAAATTTGAGGAGAAATTATCAAATAAGGTCAAGGAGGCAGTCGGGGAGGTTGAGGCAGCAATGGTAGCTAAAAGGGAGAAAACTTCAGAAACCCATATTTTAAAGGAGGTGTGGGAATGGGTCAAGGACCTTGTTCATTCAAGGACTAGGGATACATAATATTTTAGGTTGGAAAAGATGTATTGGTTCATCAAAACCTTGGTTGTTTGAGGTCGTTTGAGGTCCTCCACTCCTTCCAAATATTTAAAGGGAAGTTTGAGGTCGTTTGTAAGGAAATCTTTGGGGTTATCATTGTTTCTAAATCTCCAGAGGAATATGGAAAAGACAAAAGGGAAGCGGGATCAACTAGTTCAGCTAGAATGCAGGAGAACCTATTCAAGGTAGATATGTACTCTCAACGAATGGAGCATGCCCAAGTGGATACCGAGGATGTTTATATGATCTTGGTAGTGGAAGCAGAGGAAGCTCCACCTCCCCCAAGTGTTGGTCCACTGGTGTGATTTTTTTGTAGTCTTATCCTACCTGGTTTTGTGGATAGATATAAACTAGACTTTTAGTTATTAGTTTTTGTTATTATGAGATGGAAGAACAACCTTGAGACTTGTCAATTTTTTTAGAACAAAACCTGGTGGGGGATTGGTTTCCTCTGTTGGAAGGCCTCCATTAGGGTATGATAGTATGATTGTATGTTTATGTAAATAATATAGGTTTTGTGCATTTTTTTAGCTTAAAAAAATAAAAATAAAATAAGGTTGACTTATTATCTCATGATCTCATTCCAAGAAATGAAAATGGGGGAATATATGGGGGTGATGATTAGGGGAATACATAGGGGGAAGGGAGGGATAGAGGAATGGGAAAGTAATGGCAGTGAGAGGGAATAAGTGGGGGTTGATGGTTAGTTGAATACATAGGGGGAAAGGGAAAGGGAGTATATGGGGTGGGGAACACAAAGGAGAAGTGACAAAACTTTGAAGTATTTTACATACTATGAACAATCACTTGCAATTGTTATTTTGTAAGTCTACAAATTCTTTGGGAGACTTTTGCACCAAAGCTTATTACAATCTTATGGTTTGGAGGTTTTTGAAGTCAAAGTATCTCTTTGAATCTTTTAGGATAACGAGTGGAGTTGTTTATTCAAGGCATTTTTATAAAGGGTTCATTGAATTGTGTACATGAATCTTCTTGGAATTTGACTAAGAAATCCTTGTATGAGTCATCTTAAGGCTCAATGCTTGAGTCTAAAAGAAACTTTTATAAATCCCACCTAAAATTGAATAAGGGGGTTCAAAAAGTCGTCTTAACAGTTTAAGTATTACAAGTTTCTACACTTCTTGTGCCTTTGTCCCTAAGAGAACTTAATAATGGTAGGAATCAAAGGAATGTTTACTTTGTTGCAAACATTGATAACAACAATGCTAGAATCAACAATCCCATGAACAAAGGAATTCTCACAAATGTTCTTACCTATTTACAAGTAATGCACAAAAAAGTGAATATGCTTCAATCACGACCAAAGTTTTTGACTGAAACATTGAAGTCACTTAATGACAACACGAAGGCGCAAGAGGATCAAATTGAGCTTGATGATTGTGAGTTGGATTTATTTTCATTTGATAAAAATGAAGTTAGTGAAACATTGAAGGAAGACTTGGAAGAAGAAAAAAAGAAGTATTATCAACCACATACTACCTTTTCAAGACAAGTTATTAAACCTGGGGAAGAATTGCAGTTCAAGAGGAACGAATATAACTTAGTATATGAAAAGAATTAATTTGATTTCTTTCATTTTCCTAATTACTTCAAACCTATTACATTTGTGAGTGTAAGTTTTCTTTATGATTATTTACAAAGGCATACAATTCATGTTGAATTTAGGCAGAAGAAACTTGAGGATAAGAATGATGATGATGATGTAGTTGATGATGACAAGTTGAGTGATGATGATAAATCTACCAAAGTAACTAAATAGTACCAACAATGTCATCAAGTTGTCCATAATGAATTGCATCGTTTTGATCATAACCCATGCAGTATTTGTGGGAAGATTGTCAAGTACCTAATCCTAGGGATTGGTGTCTTGTAAATTTTGTAATTAAGAAATGTGAAGAGTCATAGGTGAATAGGAACATTCATTTGACCTAAGAAACCAAAGCTCATGTCAATTTATTTATATGGCTCTTATTAATAAATTATTCATTATGTGGAGTTATTTATCCTTGCTTGTCAATGATGTCTGAGTTAGGTGTTTTTTTTTAACCCCATGATCTCTAGAGCTTCTTTGTCCTCTCCCATTTTTGTTGGTAATTTGTAAGAACAACATACGTAGCTCGAAGTTGTCTGAAACCTTTGTGACCTACAAATGAACATGTCCTCAATACTAGGATATGTTGTTGAGTATTCAAATGTATTAATGATCACCATATTGAACTCATGTCTTGCTTCTCGAAGTCCATGCCCTTGCTACCATACTTCCTAATTTTCCTTGTAGAATGAACCAAGTGTATCAAGCTTCGTTGCATAATCCATAAGTAGAGACAGTAACAATGAATGAATCCTTGGCACACAATATTGTCAACCATCCTAAAAGAGGGGATACATGTTCGAATCTGCTGAGAGAATATCGTTTTTGTCAATGAACCTGTTGGAATCTACTGAGAGAAGACTGTTTATGTCGGTGAACCTGTTGGCATATTTGTTGAGAGAAAGATCGTTCATGTTAGTGAAACTTTTGCATTCCCACATCCGTTGGAATCTTGCTTCCATTATTCCTTGCACAACCTCATTGGAATCCACACAACTTCTCAAAACCGATGATATTTCCTCTATCTAGGATGGAATTGAAACATGTTCCATCCAGAAGGATACCAGTGTAATGTTCTTCAACTTCATATCCAAAGAATGGTGCTTTCCACGATTCCCCTTATTTTAGGATCAAATTTTTGAGACTCTGGTGGTCGATTTCCTTCAAGGAACAAACTCTTTGGTTTCTGTAACTTTATAATCGGTCGGCATCTCCATCCACTGCCTATTGCAATCCTCATGCCAAGGGTATAGTTGCTCGACTATAATCTAGTTACCCGACTTTAGAGTGATCCTAAAGTGGATAAGGTTTAAGTGCATCAGCTAGAGTGGAGGTAGAGATAACATTCTCACGTGTCGCCTATTACCATTATTATATTCAGTATTTGGATTAGTTTACATAGTTAATTAACTAGTTACAGAGCCAATTGACCAAGTTGCAGTTGGATACCCATAAGCGAGGGCCTAGGCCAAGAATTCGATCTACCTACATTGTTATTGATCCAATAGAAGACATTTAGGTGATTTTTTTAGAGTTGGATTCAGTTGAAGCGTATGATGTTGATGCAAAGAATGAGAAAGAGCTTATGTTGTGAATGAGCTAATAAACCCTAATCCTAATCCAGAAGTACAAGGACTCAACAACAATTTGATCTCAACTGCTTTGTTTCCCATTCTAGTTACCTGTTACATCCATTGCTTATATTTTTGAAGTGATTATGTTTATGAAAATGCATTCTCTTGTCTTAATTGTTGTTGTGGTGCTCATTGGAAAATAAAACTATGCATAATGGTTAAGGAAGATCAAACATACCCTGATCTTCTGTTGGACATGGTGTTATGTTGTCATTGATGTCAACAAGGGTTAATATGGGTTTATCATCCAGACAAGTACCCTGCCATACCTGTTGCAAGAGAATTAACTATGATGAAGCAGATGGAGTAATGAGAACACTGAGAAGATGGTTTTTTATTCTAAGACATACAAGGCTAAAGTTGTCCCATAGAGATAAATAAACTAAAAATAAAAAAGAATAAAAAAAAAAGATGATCAAAATCTGGTGCTCAAATAAAATACAATAATTATATATGAACAAAGATCAAAAGGAATATGTTCCAAATCTACCCGAGATTTTATTATTATAATGATTGATGCTCTGATCATTATAAGTGTGAAAGTTGCAGGAGTCGACAGTAAAGAACGAAGAACAATATTGATCGTTGTATCAAAATAAGAGCATGATCCGACAAAGGAATCGACAGTGAATGGCGAAGAATGAGGTTGATTGATCAACGATTGTTCGATCAAAATGAAACCACGAACTAACAGCTCAGATATTTTTCCACAACTCCGTTGTGCACCCAAAAAAAATAGCTAAGTATCATATTCTATCGGTCGGACTTATATAAATAATCACTTAAAAATTTCTAAGTATGGTTCATTATGAAGGTAGCAAAAGTTGGGAGTGCATTTTGATGACATATGAGAAGACATGTGAGTCCGTGAGTTTGCAAACCCGAGAAGAATCACTTAAAATTTTATGATTATAAGTTCATTATGGAGGTAGAGGAAGTTAGGCATGCATTTTGATGACCCCCGAGAAGACATGTGAGTCCCCAAGTCCGCGAACCCGAGAAGAATCACTTAAAAATTTCTAAGTATAGGTTCATTATGGAGGTAGCGGAAGTTAGGCATGCATTTTGATGACACTCGAGAAGACATGTAAGTCCACGAGTCCGTGAACTTGCGACATAAAATAATTCTAAGTAAAGTCCATGTTTGAAAAGAATGAGGACCGTCCACTCAACGGTTGATTAAATCCAAACCGTGGATCTATCTAAAACACCTAGGAAAGCCAGGATCGTCCACTCAACCCCTGATTAAAACCCAACCGTCGAATCGAGGTGCAATAAAAATCGTGGGAGGTTCAGATCTAACCATTTATCAGGACGACAAATCTACGGTGGAGATGTAGCACGGATCGCCAAAGGGAGAAGACGTTAATGAGAAGATTGGCATCCGCGTAGGTGGTTTGTAAATTACCATGGTAGACACGTGGTAGCATCATGTGAACGTGGATACCCCGATAGCGGGTTTCTAAAACCATTATTTGATCACCCGCGCCACTAAGAGGGATACCACAAGTGGTAAGTGGTAATCCCATAAATATTAATAAGTCATTGGTCACAAACTCCGGTCCTATGGAGTGAAGAACTTAGCATCAGGGCTACAAGGGTGTTAAAAGATCCAGTTAGACCATAGTTTATCCTATGGTCTCGTGACGAGTAGTAAAGGTTGGTTGCGTAGTTAAATTAGCTCGCGACGAAGGTGCTAGATTGAGTTTGTGGCTCGAGGTCTCATAAAGTAAAGACCAGAGATTTAAAAGGGGGCCATGAATTTAGCACTCGTCTATTTCAACACAGGAAATACACTTAAAAAGGCTCGAAATATGATAACCATAGAAAGACAAATACTCCAAGAAAAAGTGCCTAGCTTACCAGTGCCAATTGAGAATATAATTCTTAATTTAAAAAATTATTGAAGAAAAAACCAGGGTCACTCGATTACTTAAAAATAATAATAATAAAGGAAGAATTTTTTTATTAAAACAACATTATTATTAAATAAATGAAGAGGTGCAATGATACATTATTAAAAAAAGACACATTGTTTCAAATTTTATACTCGTTGAAAGACTATATAAACCAGAAAATATGGTGAAAGGAAGATGTCTATGTGGTCTAATTCAGAAGATCTAAAACACAAACAAAGTCCAAGGAAGAAATTGAAACATTCAAATGAAGTAAGGGTGGAAGGGAGGAGCTAGGGAGGATTGCAGTCCTCTACAAGTTGAAACCTAAACAACGGGAAGTTGTTGCTTCCTTCCAAGTTGGTGCTTGGAGAAACAGGGAGTTGTTGCTTCCTTCCAAGTTGGTGCTTGGAGAAACAAGAGTTGTAGCTTCCTTCCAAGTGGATGCTTGGAGAAACAGGAAGTTGTAGCTTCCACAAGTTGGTGCTTGAAAATAGAGGGTTGGTGTCTCCTTGAGTTGGTGCTCAAAAGGGATTGATGTCCCTCACAAGTTGCAGCATGTATTTAATATATAAACATTGTATTTTCAGTTAAAAATAATCATCGTTTTAAGATAAAATTATGTGTCATGTGCTTCATAGTTGATCAATTGTTGTGTATTGATGAAATTAATGTTTTAAAGTAATTGTTAAAAATAAAAAACAACAATATTGATTCATCCCCCCCTCTCAGTATTGAACATTATTTCAACAATTAGTATCAAAGTAGGTTCCTTCACCACAATCTAACCACTTGAAGGAAGATTATGAGAAATCCAACGGATCAACAAAAAGGAATGTCCTCCAACAGAGCACCATTGTTCAAAGGAAATGATTATTTGTTTTGGAGTATAAGGATGATAATTTATTTGATGGCTCTTGGATGTGATGTTTGGCAATCTATGATAAATGGTTACATTGCACCAACCACTGCACCTTCAGATGCTGCTGCAAAGAAACTCTGCAATGATAATTCAAGGGTTGTTAATGCAATTCTAGGTGGATTAGCAAATCCTATATTTGTAAAAGTGATGCACTGTAAATCAGCAAAAGAAATCTAGGACAAACTTAAAGTCGTCGATGAAGGAGATAGAAAAGTCGAGAAAGCCAAACTTCAAGCATACAGAGGGCAGTTTGAAAGTATAAATATGAAAGAGGAAGAAAACATTGCAGAATATTTTCAAAGAGTGGATGAAATAGTCAATTCAATAAAAGCATTAGGAGAAGAATTAAAAGACAAAATTATTGTCCAAAAGGTGTTGAAATCATTACCAATGAAATATGATGTCAAGTTATCTACCTTGGAAGATCGAGAAGACCTTGACAACTTACAATGGATGAACTTCATGGGATTCTCATAGACTATGAAATGAGAACTGGGCAAGAAAATTCATCAAAAAGGGAAACAACCTTCAAAACATCAAAAGAAACTAAGAATAATGAGCATGTGCCAAATGAAAATCACGCATACATATCAGATGAAGAAGAAGCCAATTTTATAAGGAAACTCCATAAAAGGTATGGGAAATATAAAGGGAATCTACTATTCAAGTGCTTCCATTGTGGCAAAGTTGGGCATTTTTCCTCCAAATGTCCCTATCCCAAGCAGGTGGATAGTGATGATGAAAATACTTATAACCATAAAAAACTTAAGAAGAGAAAAACTGGAAATAAGAAGAAATTCTACAAGAAAAAGAAAAACTTATACTCCAAAGAAGACAGTAGCTCATCTGACATGAGTGAAGATGATGAGATGAAACCAAACTCAAAATAAAATTGATGAAGAAAATGAAGAGAACTTTAAATTTGAAGGAGAAATAGATCTTGAAGGAGAACTTATTAGTTCTCTTGAAGAACTCAGAAGATATAAAAGGAAGAACAAAGCATTAAGAGAACAACTATTAGAATATGAAGGAAAACAAAAATCAAGAGAAAAATAAGTTTCAACGACCATTAAGGAATCAAAACAAGTTATTATTAACTTAAAGACTCAAATCCAAGAAGCTAATAGGATTGAAGAAATCATAAGTAAACAATTCAATGAAAAGCAATAAGACTGTGAAAAGCTAGAGGTTGAAATTGTTTTTTCTAAAAGGAGAACTTGATAAAGGAAAAAACCAATCAAGATTTGAAAACAATTCAAAAATCTTGGATGATATTCTTAACAGTCAAAGACCATCAAGTAATAAGTCAGGACTCGGTTATGATCAAAAGAAGTCTAACAAAGGATCTAACTCTACATCTCAACAGACTAATTAAAACCCAAAAATTTATGCCGTTGCCCTTTAAAGCTCTTTCAAAAATGAAGAAAACAAAATAAAGATTGATTCCAATCAACATAAATCTTCTCTCCCTTAAAAAAAAATGAATATAGAAGGAATACAACTACAAGAAGAACTTCCCCGAAAAGGTATCAACATCTCTTTCTTGGATATTGCTTCTCTTGCAATAATTTTGGGCATAAAGCATTTACATTGTAGAGCTTATGGAAAATACAATCATAAAAATATTCAAAGATGTGGTTATAAGAACAACAAGAATAATAATAATAATCAAGAGAACAAAAACTATAATTCATTCTCTCCACTGCAAAATTACAATGTTGAATGCCACAAATGCAACAATTATGGTCACATATATAGCGACTGTAGACTACCAAAACATCCCATAAAAACTTCCAAAATTCAAGATGAAAATCATATGAAGACATGTAAATAAAAACAAATGGAAGAAAAGGAAACAGGGTGTAAGGTAGCCTTATATGCTAAAGACAAAAGGAGTCAATGGTATGTTGACAGTGGATGTTCAAAGCACATGACTGGAGATCAAGACAATTTTCTCAGTTTAAAAAGGAAAGAAAAAGGAAGTGTTACATCTGGAGATAATGTCTCTGTCAAGATACTTGGAAAGGGCACAATCAGTCTAGGAAGTAATAGAGTTAAAGCAGAAAATATGCTACTAGTTGAAAATTTGAAGCCTAATCTCCTCAACGTAAGCCAATCATGTCAATCATGTGATCAAGGACACATACTCATATTTGACTCTCAAAAATGTGAAATTAAAAAAGAGGACTCGGGAAAATTAGTGGTTGTTGCACCAAGAACACCAAACAATGTTTATATCTTAAACATAGAAGATGAAGAAAAATGTTGCATGAGCCAAATAGACGAAAGTTGGCTATGGAATAGAAGAATGGAACATATAGGTTTTGACAATTTGATCAAAGTCAATAAAAAAGAAGTTGTGAGAAATATGTCAAATTATTAAACCTTCAAACTATGTTTGTAGGCATTGCCAACATGGTGTTGAGTTTTTTATGTTTAGCTCATGCACATTTAATTTTTATTTTGGTTTATCATAAGCTACAACCATAACCACTGCAACAACAATACACAAGTTGCGGTAAACCAAGATCACAAGAAGAATAAGCATGCACAAAAGACACCAGAAATATCCTGGGAAAACCCTTCTCAACCAAGGGAAAAACCCAAAAATCCTTTGTTATATTCTCAAGAGAAAACTAGTTCCTAGAAAAGTGTGAACTATAGTCCTCGTAATTCCAGACCATGCATTGAGTTAGTGAGAGATATGATCCACAATGGGGATCTATCTCTTATTAATACAAAACTTAACTCAGAATAGACATGACACTTGGCACAATAGGGCTGACCTGTACAACTTAATAATATAATTAAAAGTTACACAATATTAATTATCTTTACTTGGTGGGGGCGACTTGTACCCTTCACAACACAAATTAGAGTTTTACCAAAGTCTCACTCTCTGACAATGTAGCAAGGATCTCTCTCATCCTCTAGTGCTCAACCACTAGGGACACGTCCACCTGTGCTCACCCACAGGGACGTAACACTCAACAGATTAACTCAACTGAGTCCACAGGAGTACCATCTGGAGAACCATATCAAACTGACTCAACTAAGTCCACCAGAGTACAAGGTAGGAGACCATCTCAAGTCGACTCAACTCAATTTGGAGGAGTACAAGGCATGAGACCATCTCAAGTCATCTCAACTCAATCCAGAGGAGTAGACAAGAGACCACACATCATCACAACTCAGTCTAGAGTCTGACGCACACCCATCACATGGACACACCCAACACATGGACTCTCTCACATATCGTCTCAACTCAGTCCAGAGGAGAACGACACACCCATCACATGGGCTCTCTCATATAAATCGTCTCAACTCAGTCCAGAGGAGAACGACATGGAGAGTGTCTCATGAAGTTGCAATCAACAATACATGGAAAGCAACCAAGAGTAATATTCAAGACAAAAGAATACTCTACATCAAAACCATTGGAACTTGTTCACACTGAACTTTGTGGACCAACAAGAACTAAAAGCATGCAAGGTGAACATTACTTCATTTTATTCATAGATGACTATACAAGGATGACTTGGGTATCCTTTCTCAAAGAGAAATCAGAAGCTTTCAACAAATTCAAGGATTTCAAAGCACATGTTGAAAATGAGACTAATCTCAAAATCAAGTGCTTAAGATCAGACAATGACAATGAAGGGAAGTTCACCACAGATGAGTTTAATAAGTTTTTTGAAACTCGTGGAATTAAAAAACATTTTTCAGTTCCAAGAACTCCTCAACAAAATGAAGTTGTTGAGAGGAAAAATAGAACTTTCCAAGAAGCAACCATAACTATGTCAAATGAATTAACCATGACAAGACACCATATGAGTTGTGGTTTGGCAAACCAACATCAGTGAAACACTTCAGAGTCTTTGAGAGCAAATATAAAAAGAGATGATAATAATCTAGGAAAATTTGATTCCAGATCAGATGATGGTATATTTCTTGGTTACTCATCCAATAAAAAGGCCTACAAATGCTACAATATGAGATTGCACAAAATTGTGGAAAGTGTAAATGTAAAGGTGGATGATCTAACATCAAGAAGAATCAAATCTCAAGACAATTCACAAGTTGATGAAACAAGAAGAGATGATGATGATGATGAAACTGAATAAATACAAGAAGAATAATCACAAAGTGAAGAAAAAAACAAAGCGGAAGCATCACCAAGACAAGAATCAAGAACACCATCAACAAGAGTACAAAGAGATCATCCTGAAAGTCAAATCATAGACAACAAAAGCGTTGGAGTTGAAACAAGAAGAAGGCTAACATATGAATCAAAACCAGCAATGTTCTCCCTAATAGAACCCAAAACATTTGCAGAGGCTAGCAAAGATAAAGATTGGATTAAATCCATGAATGGAGAGCTTGATCAAATAGAGAAGAATCAGACCTTGGTTGTCTCAAAACCAAAAGACAAAAATGTGGTAGAGACCAAGTGGATTTAAAAAAATAAAGTTAATCAAGATGGTCAAATTATAAGGAATAAAACAATATTAGTGTGCAAAGGATATGCACAAGTAGAAGGGATTGACTTTGAGGAAACATTTTCCCCAGTAGCCAGATTAGAAGCTATCAGAATGTTCTTTGCATTTACTTTTTTTTTTAAACTTCAAAACATATCAAATGGATGTCAGATCAACATTCTTAAATGGAAATCTAGATGAAGAAGTTTATATAGAACAACCTGAAGGATTTATGTTATCAGAAAATAAAGACTATGTTTGCAAATTAAGGAAAGCATTGTATGGTCTCAAACAAGTGTTACACATTATTTTGGTCACCCCAGTGATCCATTGACAAACATGTGTTCATGTTCCCAAAAAGAGCCTTTCTCCAGGAGGAAAGTGATTGACTTTCTCTTATCAAAAACCTTGTCAAAGAGGGTCGTCGCAGGCTACACCATAATTAGGTGCGACGATGCATGGTCGTCCCCCTCTGCCCTAAATGTCGATTGCGACATCTCCACAAGCTGCCCTAAAGCTAGGGTGCGACGATGTCAAAAGGCTGAGAAAAGGTTAAGTTTCACGAAAGTTCTAGAAGGTGTGGTGGCGTCTGTATGGTTGGGATCCTACTCGCTTCTTTGATTTGGTGGGATCATCCCAATCTCTTTAACCATCTCCCTTTCCCCTATATAAAGAGGGATATCTCATGGAAAAGGTTAATTAAGCACAGAAGGTTGAATAAGCTAAGATTGCATGGAGAGTTTTGCATTGGATCATTCTTGAGAATCTCATTTCAGTTCATTAAGTCATCATGGATATTCTTCATTCAAGATTGGAGCAAGTGTGTGTTGGAGAAATACTTCATCAGAAGGGGACCTTGCAACATCAAGGCTTTGGTTGTAATCTCCACTTTCATTATTATATAATACAGTGATATGTTTCTTTCCCATAAAACTCATCTCGTTTTATTGTATGATTCATTGATCACATACATAGGTTCTCGTTGAGTATATTATTGCTTTCACTTTGGTTGGCTTGTGCTCCCTTGCAGATCCAATATCACATGGGCACTGGAGTGGAGATAGGACGACAATGGCAAGAGAAAACGATATTTAAACGGTATGTTTCCCATCTCTTGCTAGATAGTAAACTCAATTATTAGAGCTTAGGGAAAGCGGCCTGACCTGTTTTGTTTTGTTCTAGATCTAGGTGGATCTAGGGAGATATATTTATGTCTGCATTTACCGATAAGTCCCATAACAAGAAGCTCCCAGGGCATGGTTTTCAAGACTTGATAATCATCTACAACAGTAAGGATATAAAAGAAGAGCCCCTGACAAACAATCTTTGTATTGAAAATCAGAATATGATTATTGTTGTAGTATATGTGGATGATATCATCTTTGGAAGTAATTTAAATCCTCTAAGCAAGCAATTTGCTACATAAATGCAAAAAGAATTTGAGATGTTGATGCTTGGTGAACTGACATTCTTCCTAGGATTACAAGTTTCACAATCAGAAAAAGACATATTCATATCTCATACCAAATACATTAAAGAAATGTTGAAGAAATTTCAAATGGAAGATTGCAAACCTATGAGCACTCATATGATTACAGGATGCAAACTAAGCAAAGAT
>SNQJ01S0025683.1:72007-86212 GCA_010110895.2 Picea sitchensis
CTTTTCACTCATCATGAGAAGAAACTTCTTCAAAGGAAGTTGGTGCAAAGTTAGTAGATAAATTCAACTCACAATCATATGAAACATCCGTATCATTGTCATTAGCTGAATTTGAATTATCTGCATTTACTCCATCATCTTGTCTTGTTGAACTTTTGGTTGTTGTCTTTCCAACCTCATATGGACGAATGCTTTCAAGTGTCTTTATGAGCCACTTTGGACATCTCTGTGATGGTCCAGGTTTCTCAACTAATTGAGATGGTGCTGCATTCCCATCAAGGTTCAACCTTTCAATCCTCTCAATCACCTCATCCAATTGAACCTCTCGTTTTGATGAAGTGGCTGCATCTTCTTCATAAGGGGGAGATGGCACTTCAAAAGGGGATTTCAAAGATTGATCCAAGACAAGGATCGTCCCTTCAAGATGTGGAATCTCATTATCAAATTCATAATATGTGATGTCCCTTTCCAAGCGACCACTCCAGGTGGATGATGTAGTATCCTTCCAGATTCTTGTAGGCTATAGACAACAAAGAAAAATGGGTCAAGGTGGTTATTTGATGTCACTTGGGCCTAAAATGTTATATTTCTAAAGTGACGCTAGGAAAAAGGGAAAAAGGGTTATAAAGTGACATTGTGACTAATAATCAATTAAACATTAGAAATGTCACTTTAATCTTTTAAGTTAAAAGGGTTACAAAAGGGTAAAAAGGGTCAAGGAAAGGTGAATGAAGAGTTATAAGAGGAGGAGGGTTCACCCCTTGGCCATTATGCATTGTTATTTCTTGAAAATGAAATTGAGAGAGATCTTGTGGCTTTGGATTTTGGAATGAAAAACCCTAGAGAAAGATTGGGTTGGGTGGCGAGGCTATCCACCCTAGTCAGTTGTGGAGGAAATATCATTTAGATATTTCATTGTGTTTCATTGTGGCCAAGTTTTATCATTCGACGTCTGAGTTCTTCATTTGCAGAGTTCGATTTGGCTTGTCGCTGCATTTTTGGTGTTGTGGGCATCATTTTCTTAGCTTGAGGGTTGCGTTTCAGTGTTGGACTGTGTCTCGCTGCAACATAACTAATTTCTATGAGAAGAGGGTCGTATTTACCCTAGTGGGCCGAATTTCCATTGATGGGACAAATTCTATGAGCAAGGGGGGTCGAGTTTAGAGTGTGAGAGGTCAAATATTCTCCATTGGGTCAAGTTATCTCATCTCGAGAAGAGTACTTGTAGCTAGGTGAATTGTGAGACTAACAGGGCCGAGTTTATGCTTGTTGGAGACGCCTCTTCTTTGCTGGGCGAGTTGTATCCAAGTTGTGTCGAACTTTGTTGTGAGGAGGCTGATTTCTTGCTTGGGAAGTTGAATATTACAAGGGGGTCAAATTCTGGGTGGCAAAGACCCATTTTGCAGTTGTATAGTGAGAGCTTCTTTGTTGTTATAACCAAACACTATTTCTGATTTCCAACCAAGTTGTACCATTCAAGTGGCCATATTTTCATGACAATCTTGTGAGTTATATTTTGATTGTATTAGTTCTGACTTAGAGGGTAGTAAATATCATATTGACTCTTTCTTTTTTTGTGGGTTAGTTCATGTTGTTCATAGTTAATTACTGCCATATATTATGTGTTAAATATATTTCCAAGGGCTGCAAACTGTTTGTGAGAACCATTCCATCAATAAACACCTATAAACCACTACACAACAAATTGTTTGACGAAATGTCTATACAACAAAACTAAGGAAAAATCAAAAAAATTCTAGTGGGAATATTATAGTGGTATCAGAGTTGGTTTCCCTGCTAGCCTGAGGGGAATTCAGAGCAAGGACATTTCAAATTGCATTAATGGAGTGACCAACACTTAAATTTCTCAAATTTCAGCAATGGTAGCAGGGAATAAAGGAGGATGAAGACCGAGGAGGAAGTCGCAATAGAACTTGTGCAAACCTTGAAGGGATATCAAAAGAATCCGACAAGGTTTTCAGAGCACCCTATGTGGAAGGAGCCACACTTATCAGTGGAGAAGAAGGGAAAAAAGTCCAAATCTAGAAAGGTTGATGAAGCCAAAAACTCACCTCATGATGTGGGTTTGGTAGAATCACAGGTGGAATTGCATGCATCTAGTCATGTGGAGGATGTGCATAATGAGGATGATGACACAACAACATCTAGTACACCTTTAACATTGTCCTATGAGGCCCATAACACTAGTCACATTATAGACAAGTTGATGGCACATATGGTGAAGTGTCCCAATCAACTAATGTCGAGGATTCAACATCATACCTTAGTAGTGATGCTTATGATGATGAGGGAATTCTAACACCTAAGTATGATGAGAATTCAACGCCTTATACTATCTATGATACTTATGACGATGCATGCATGATTATACCTAAATATGACGAAGGATGGGAATTTGAAAAATTGCCATCGGATATGGATCCATCTTCTCAGGAGCCATGCGTGGAGGATGACAAATGAGACAATGATTTTGGAGTTGAAAAAAAATCATATTTTTTTTATGGCGATGATAGGGCACATGAGTCCCATCATTTGACAGGTCAATGTACAGTAAGTGAATATTGCATGGTATCATCTAGTGAGTCAGTTGTTGTTGGGGATAGTATTTTTATAAATGAAACCAAATCAGAAAATCTATTGTGTGATATCCCATACCACTTGGATGGAATTGAACAAAGTCCCTTAGCATTGTGTGATTTGGAGGATCAATTATTGGTCATAGGGGAGAAAATTGTACAAGTGTTGACAAGGGCAGATGGTGTTCATAGATTCATTGAAGCTCTTATTTGGAAAACCCAAATGGAGGAGAGACAAAAAGGAGTTGCAAGTGGAGTCACTAGTGTGCAATTGCGCATAATCATAGAAGCACTAGAACGAATGAAATTAGATTACTTGGAGCTATTCATGGATAGGGATCTTTCTCTCAAGTTCATTGAAGACAAGGAAAGGGAGGTTGAGGAGCTTTGTTACCAGTTGATTTTGGCACTCTCTTCATCATTTACAACATAAAATTAATCATTTTTGGCAACAGTGACACATGAGGGCATGAGTGGCACTCATGGTTTGAGGGAGGAGCCTCTTGTGACGATCCCATACAATGAGCATTCAAAGTTGCAAGCACTTGAGGAGAGTCATAACTCAGAGGGTTTTGATTATGCTCATGTTTTGCATGGTGAAGATCATGAGCCGTTTCTTTTGGAGAGCCCATTAAAGGCTCAAGGCTTAGCTACAGAGGAGATAATTGAACACATTCCTTGTGGATCATCCAACAAGGAAGTATATGCATCCAGGGATCGGGTGGACAAGTATATGACATATATGGACACACTCTGAGATACAGGTTCAATTGACATCAGTAGAGTGTTGGATACAGTAGCACATATAGGATACCGAATGGTACATGAGGATACAATGGTATGCAACAGTGTACAGGGGTATACACTGGCACAGGGTGGTGTACAATGGAGTTTTAGAGCGTTTCCTCCAGGGATACCTCTCGACAGAGACCTTGAGCATACCATTGATTTTGGTTTACCCGGTATCGATAAAGGGATGGGTGAGCTTCAGAGAGTAGTATATACCTTGATGATTGATCTTCATTTGGGATATCATCATATGGAGGACATGTAGCATGATACTCACATGTTTACTTCTCGACTTCATTATGAGTTCTTGGTCATGCCCTTGGAGTTTACCAATGCACTAGTCACTTTCCAGTCTTGCAGGCAGTGACAAAGGCATATATTGTTGTTATTTGATGCCCTGATGGTATACATCAGGACAAGAGAGGATCACTGGAGCCAGTTGGATGAGAAAGGGGGCATTGTGGCCATGACAAATGTCTTTCATTTGGACCATGAGATCAGTGTGCAGAGTGCATAGGAGGAGATCCATATTCTGTTGGATCGGTTCAAAGAGTTTTCATCATGCATTGGGAGTGGTGGACTTTTAATTTGGTGGTGGGATCCTAGCATTCATAGGAGTGATAGACTACTTCAGATGATGAGGATGATCGACAAGGTTGTGTCAGTGATTGGTACGCGTCATTGTGGGGATGTTGTGAGAGGAGTTGTTGAGATTTGTTCTGTATGACGAGGTAGATTTTCCCTCACGATACACATGATCGATTATATCCGCGGGTTGGCAGACTTCAACTTCACTGAGATGCCTTGGAGAGACATGATTCATGATAGTGAGTTCAGTCCTTTCAGGTATTTCAGCTTGGGGGTCTAGGAGAGGAGAGCGCAGTCTGAGCATGGTGATCAAATGATTATGATCACAGGGGTGCAACGTCAAAGGGGTGCAATGTCAGCATGATGGTTCCTCGCAGATATTAGCTTGGGACCTAGGGATTATAGTGCTTGACAAATCGACAACTGATATAGATGAGATGGTCAATCTTCGCTTTCCGGAGTTTACTCCTGGGGTGCATAGGATTGGTTTCTTGGAGGAGTAGTCTTCTAATGAGTCGATCGAGTTTCTACAACTTAGTTTTGCTTGGGTTATCAAGGGTAATCAAGTGGGTTCTTGTGTTAGCACCTTCCAGATCAATGCTATGGGTAGAGGGTTCTTCACATCTTACAGGCTAGTTTGGGACCTTGGTGACTTTATCACTTATAGGAAGATCTAAGAGAGGTTTGCATGGAGGGACTTTGCGGAGGTTGTGTTGGGACATATGGGGGAGTGTATGATTTGTTATCAGATCAAGTCGGGGCATGCTCATTCATCAGGGTTGATGCAATCTTTTCCCATTTCAGGTCCAAGGTGGGAGGGCATGTTGTAAGATTGCATCGCAAGTTTACTGAGGGTCTAGAGCACAAATTGTATGTGTACAGGGATTGACTAGTTATCAGAGTTAATGCAGTTCACGATGATTTCTTCGGAGTATGGGGCAGCATGGGTGACAAAGCTATCTCTTGGGGAGATGTTCATAGTTCATGAGCGGCCTAGAGTCATTGTCGATAATTAGGACAAGAGGATTCTTAGTGCATGTCGGCAAGAGTTGTTCATATTTGCAGGAATAGGTTTGAATTCCAGTACTAGTTTCTACCCTCAAACGGATGGCCAGGAAGAGATGGTGAACCAACGGGTTGATAGGTATCTACATGACTATGTGAGGTCATGGATAAAGTGGTTACATTTAGGTGAGCATTGTTGCGACACCACTCATGATAGTTTGCAGACCACCCAGATTCAACAAATGATGTATGTAGATAGGCACAAGGTGGAGCACAACTTCGATATTGGGGACACAATTTTCTCGAGGGTGCAACCATATATACTGTTTCCATTAAGGAGAGGTGGCACTGAGAGGATGAGGCCACATCTCTATGGTCCCTACAAGGTGATCCAAAGAGTTTGAGAGGTAGCTTATAAGATGGAGTTTCCAGAGGGTAACCAAATTCGTAGTATTCTCTATGTATCATGCCTCGAGAAGGCGTTGGGGCCATGGGTTACCACTTCCAAAGAGTTACCCCCACTAGATGAGAGGGGACATGTGATATTGACTTTCGAGGATGTTTTAGATGTCCGAGAGAGGAAATTAAGGAACACAATGATCATGGAGTACTGTATCAGGTGGAGAGATTGGCTGGTAGGGGATGCCACATGGGAGAGTGAGCATATTTTGCAACATCCTGGTTTGCGGTTGCTTGAGGGCAAACAATCTTGGGAAGGTAGGACTGTGCTGTCCCTTTCCAAGTGATTACTCCAGGTGGATGATGTAGTAGCCTTACATACTCCCGTAGGATATAGAAAACAAAGAAAAGGGGGGTCAAGGTGGTTATTTTATGTCACTTAGGCCTACAATGTTATATTTCTATAGTGACATTAGGAGAAAGGGAAAAAGGGTTATAAAGTGACATTGTGACTATTAGTCAATTAAACATTAGAAATGTCACTTTAATCTTTTAAGTTAAAAGGGTCACAAAAAGGTAAAAAGGGTCAAGGAAGGGTGAATGAAGAGTTATAAGAGGAGGAGGGCGCACCCCTTGGCCATTATGCATTGTTATTTTTTTAAATGAAATTGAGAGAGATCTTATGGCTTTGGATTTTGGAATGAAAAACCCTAGAGAAAGATTGAGTTCGGTGGTGAGGCTATCCACCCTAGCTGGCTGCAGAGGAAATATCATTCATATATTTCATTGTGTTTCATTTTGGCTGAGTTTTATCATTCAACGACTGAGTTCTTCATTTACAGAGGTAGATTTGGTTGAAGAAGGTGAGTAGGCTTGTGGCTTCATTTTTGGTGTTGCGGGCAACGTTTTTTTAGCTTGAGGGTCGAGTTTCATTGTTGGATTGTGTCTTGCTGCAACAAAAACGAGTTCTATGAGAGGAAGGCCATATTTACTGATCAGAATCTGGACCAGGGGTCAAAATTTAGCTCAAAAATCAAATTTATCGGAATTGCCTCAAAACGAACAGGTGCGTAGCCCTCGTCGTCACGAACCCAACACAACTCGAACGAGTTCAAACGGACGTCGGATGAGTGAGATATCACGATCTGTTCGATTCGCCAAACATGCAAAAAAAATCGCTAACTGTACAGTCCGCACAGTTCGTACAACTGACGTGGCAGAGGCCGTACAACTGATGTGGCATGTCCGTATGCTGAGGTGGCAGTTGATGACGTGTCAATGCTGAGTTGGAAGTTGGGCGAATCATGATGAGACAGATGGCATTTTTTTGTCTAATGGTTTGGTGCCACGTGGCCTAGGCATGGGCTCCCACGTGGCACCCCGTTTGTTTGGTATTGGTTGTTTGTTTAAAAGTTTATGGGGTTCGTGGGGATTGAACTCCGGACCTCCAATACACACCAAAGACTTGGCAAGGATCAATCAACCGACGCACCACGCATTAGTTCTTATTATTCATATGAGTTTTAATATATTTCAATTTGAATTGGTGCATATTCCGGCGCGGGGGGCCGGGCTGGGGCTTAGCCCTAGCCCATGGTTTTGGTGTTCACACATATGACCGGTGGTTACACAGTTGCGCGCGCAATTCAAATGGAGTCCAACCCTCGGTTTCAGGTGCCTTGCCATATGACCCGACCTCTATACGAGCACACGGATTTTCAAATGGTTACAACACCCCATTTGCCCGACACTTGGTGCATCCGTGCTTGGACACTTGTCCATTACACATTCACTCTTGGAATCTAGCCCTTTTGTGCGGGAAACGAGGTCACATGGTGACCCATATGTCCACGGGTTTGGCGGTTAGGGGCTAGGCGTGCCCTAACCGTCCTACAGTTCACATCGTTTTTCGGTTATGCACAGGTGCTAGGTTTTAGCATGAGATTGAGCGCGTGAGCTAGGTTGGACGCACAAAGGTGCATTTTGGCGAACCAGAGACAACAAACTTGAAGGAGGAAAATGGCAGGAGGCCTATCTTCTTCATTTTTTGGTCAAATGAAGTGCCGAAAAAGCCCAGCTAGGGGTTTTTGGACGTTCTGAATCCATTGGCACTATTTTCAAAGGCAGTTGAAGACTTATTTTGCAAGTTTTTCACCATTGAAGTTTCATAGAGCTCCAGGGAGCTTGAAGCCCTCATTGATTGAGGTCATGCTCATATGAGCCCAAGTCTGTTTTCTGTGACTGAATAGTCAATTTTGGCTAATTGTTATGCTCTGAACACATTGGGATAGGTTTCAGATCCATTTGAGGACTTTTACAGGTGTTTTTGCCACAAGGAAGCTCAAGGCCACATGTAGAAGAGGTCATGCCCGGATGAACCATGATCCGTTTTCAGAGTTCTATTAGTCATTTTTGGGGTTTTTATGTATTCTGAACCCAATGGTACAGTCTGTAAATCCATTGGAGTTGAGCAGCAGCTTGTAAAAGAATTTTTGACAAACTAATCCCAGAGAGCCTATTCCATTGATGGAGGCTCAAGGAGATGTAGCCCAGTTGGGGGTGAACTCCTTTATCATCTTGTTATTGTTGTGAGTTTGATGGTTTATTTGCTGCAAGTTATGTTTTCTATGTATTTATTTAAAACACATATTTAACCATTTAAAAGAAAATTTCCTCACACATGAACATTTAAAAGAAGATGCATAAACTTGGCACATAATTTATCTTGCATAACTAAGACATTGAGCAAGGTCCTGAAAAGTTTATTTTAATGGAATAGAGGTTGCTTGCATAGAATAACAAGTTAGCCCCCTATTTTCATATCATTTACCCTAGTGGGACGAGTTTCCATTGATGGGATGAATTCTACGAGCAAGGGGGGTTGAGTTTAGAGTGTGAGAGGTCAAATCTTCTCCATTGGGCCGAGTTATCTCATCCCGGGAAGAGTACTTGTAGTTGGGTGAATTTTGAGACTAACAGGGCCAAGTTTATGCTTTTTGGAGACACCTCTTCTTTGTTGGGCGAGTGGTATCCAAGTTGGGTCAAACTTTGTTGTGAGGTAGTTGATTTCTTGCTTTAGAAGTTGAATATTACAAGGGGGTCGAATTTTGGGTGGCAAAAACCATTTTGTAGCTGTATAGCAGGAGCTTCTTTGCTATTACATCCAAACACTATTTATAATTTCCGGCCAAGTTGTACCATTCAAGTGGCCATATTTTCAAGATAATCTTGTGAGTTATATTTTGATTGTATCAGTTTTGATTTAGAGGATAATAAATATTAGATTGGATCTTTCTTTTTCTGTTGGTTAGTTCCTGTTGTTCATAGTTAATTGTTGCTATATATTGTGTGTTAAATATATTTCCAACGGATGCAAACTATTTGTGAGAACCATTCCATCAACAAACACCTATAAACCACTACACAACAAATATTTTGGCGACACTTCTATACAACAAAACTAAGGAAAAATAAAAAATAATCTAGTGGGGGTATTACATGATATGTCTTTACATGGGTGAATATATCAAGATGATCAAGTTGTCGCTCAATAGTCTGGTCATTCTTAGTGGATGCAAGAAAAACCACATCTCTAGAAAGAATGAAATTTTTGTTTACCTCATCATAAAGACGATATGCCTTGGTAGTATTTGAGTACCCCAAGAAGATGCACTTTCGACTCCTTGCACCTAGTTTGTTTCTTTTCTCCTTTGGAATTAAGTCATAATAGGTGGAACCGAAAAACCCAAGATCCGTCACCGAAGTAATGCGGTTACACCACATTTCATAAGCAGTCTTGTTCCCAAGAGCATGAGATGGACTTCTGTTTCTCACATATACCGCATTAGCCCAAAACATCAACTTCATATTGTTGAAAAATAACATTGAACATACCATAGTCAAGAGTGTCCTATTCATTCTTTCTGCTATACCATTATGCTTAGGATTGTATGAAATATTGGTTTGATGTTTGATTCCATGTTTGCAAAGATAAATTTCAAACTCATTAGAAGTATATCCCCCTCCATTATTAGTGCCAAGAGTGCTAATACTAGATTGTGCTTCATTTTGAATCCATACACGGAAATTTTTAAATGTTTCAAATGCTTGAGATTTATGTTCCAACAAATAAACCCAACACATCCAAGTGTAGTCATAAATAAAGGTCATGATATATTTATTACCAAAAGAAGATGAAATATGCTTGGGGCCACACAAATTAGAGTGTATGAACTCTAGTTTTCTACATGCTCTCGAACTGGAATCATGAAAAGGCTGCTTGCTATGTTTACCAAGGATACAAGCCTCACATTCTTTCAAATTCCTTGGAATGGTAGGAAAACTAGAAACACCATTTTTATTCAAAAAATAGAGACTATCATAGTTGACATGACCAAATCTTGCAAGCCACAAGTGATTGGAAGATAATGTACCTTCATCATAGTGATACAGATATGCAAAATAATGTGCTCGTGCAAATGTCCCTTTCAGCGTCAACAATTTGTCATGTTCCCATCCTATCATGATGACAATGTTGTTGGCATATCTCCTTATTCGAACTTTTCCATCAAACATGTGAATGGAATGGCCTTGTTGTCAAATGTGTACAAGATCCTTACTTTTTTCTTCCTTCTGTTATTGCTTTCCTTTGATCTTCTCCCATGGGATCCTACATGTCTTTGCTTCATGTTCATTACTACTGCAACGAACACAATGAAAATTAGATTTCTCACCTTGATTATACCTACCCACCTTGCCTCTGAAATTCTTCTTTCCATGTTCTTGTTTACTGCCTTCTCCTCTAGAAGAATCATGTGATTGATTCTTCCCTTTTTGAGTAAGGCACACAATCTCTCTAGCGGGATGAATTGTCTTCTTCATGAAAGCTTTCTCACATTCTACAATTTTTTCTACCAAAGAGTCAAAATTGAGGGACTTTAGTTGTCCACTAGTTTGAAGTGATTTAATATAGTGAGAATATGTGGGGTAGAGGGCCTTGATGAAGGTCATGAGAGAAATGTCTATTTTCACACCAGTAGAATCACCATCTTGCATGATGGCTTTAATTTCGGATGCTAAAGCCATGGAATAATTATCCTTCATCTCTAGGTTGAAGGGATTAATCAACAATTGAATTAGCTCCAATTCTGAATGTGAATCATATGGATCTTTTAACTTCTTCAAATCACTCCAAGAATATTTGATAGATTTGATATGACTACTCACGTCTTCACTTAAAGAAGCAACAATCAAGGCATATGCTTTCTTGTTTTTATTTGTCCACATGGAAAGCTCTTTATTTGTTATAGTTTTGGTATCTCCATCACAAATGCCATCCCAAAGATCATTGAAGATGTTGAAATAATGTTCAATACTGATAGGGGGGGTGAATCAATATTGTTGTTTTTTATTTTTAACAATTACTTTAAGACATCAATTTCATCAATACACAACAATTGATCAACTATGAAGCACATGATACAAAGTTTTATCTTAAAATGATTATTCTTTTTAACTGAAAATACAATGTTTATATATTAAATACAAGCTGCAACTTGTGAGGGACACCAATCCCTTTTGAGCACCAACTCAAGGAGACACCAATCCCCTGTTTTCAAGCACCAACTTGTGGAAGCTACAAATTCCTGTTTCTAAAAGCATCCACTTGGAAGGAAGCTACAATTCTTGTTTCTCCAAGCACCAACTTGGAAGGAAGTAACAACTACCTGTTTCTCCAAGCACCAACTTGGAAGGAAATAACAACTTCTTGTTGTTTAGGTTTCAACCTATAGAGGACTGCAATCCTCCCTAGCTCCTCCCTTCCACCTTCACTTCATTTGAATGTTTCAGTTTCTTCCTTGGACTTTGTCTGTGTTTTAGATCTTCTAAATTAGACCACAAAGACATCTTCCTTTCACCATATTTTCTGGTTTATATAGTCCTTCAACGCATATGAAATTTGAACCAATGTGTCTTTTTTTAATAATGTATCATTACACATCTTCATTTATTTAATAATAATGTTTTTTTAATAACAACTTTATTTCTTTATTATTATTATTATTTTTAAGTAATCGAGTGACCTTGGTTTTTTCTTCAATATCTTTTTAAATTAAGAATCATATTCTCAATTGTCACTGATAAGCCAAACACTTTTTCTTGGAGTATTTTCCTTTCAATGGTTATCAAATTTCAAGCCTTTTTAAGCATATTGTCTGTGTTGAAATAGACAGGTGCTAAATTCATGGCCCCCTTTTAAATCTATGGTCTTTACTTTATGAGACGTCGAGCCACAAACTCAATCTAGCACCTTCGTCGCGAGATAATTTAGCTGCGCAACCAACCTTTACTACTCCTCATGAGACCACATGCTAAACTATGGTCTAACTGGATCTTTTAGCACCCTTGTAGCCTTGATGCTAATTTCTTCACTCCATAGGACCGACGTTTGTGACCAACGTCTTATTAATATTTATTGAATTACAACTTACCACTTGTGGTATCCCTCTTTGTGGCGTGGGTGATCAAATAATGGTTTTAGAAACCCACTATTAGGGTATTCACGTTCAAAGGATGCTACCACATATCTACCGTGGTAATTTACAAACCACCTACGCTTCCTATTAACCTCTTCTCCCTTTGGTGATGCACGCTACATCTCCACTGTCGATCTATCGTCCCGATAAACGGTTAGATCTAAACCTCCCACGATCTTTATTGCACCTCGATCCGACTGTTGGGTTTTAATCAGGTGTTGAGTGGACGATCCTAACTTTCCTAGGTGCTTTAGATAGATCTATAGTTTGGATTTAATCAATCATTGAGTGGACGATCCTTATTCATTTCAAACATGGAATTTTCTTATAATTATTTTATGTGGCGGGTTCGTAGACTCACATGTCTTCTCGGGTGTCATCAAAATGCAAGCCTAACTTCTACTACCTCCATAATCAACCTATACTTAGAAATTTTTAAGTGATTCTTCTTAGGTTCATGGACTCATGGACTCACATGTCTTCTTGAATGCCATCAAACTGCACGCCTAACTTCCGCTACCTCCATAATGAACCTATACTTTTAAATTTTAAATTGATTCTTCTCAGGTTTGTGGACTCACATGTCTTTTCGGATGTCATCAAAATGCACGCCCAACTTCCGCTACCTCCATATTGAACCATATTTAGAAATTTTTAAGTGATTCTTTATATGAGTCCGATCAATAGAATATGGTACTTAGCCATTTTTTTGGGGTGCACAACAGACTCGCGAAAAAAGATCCAAGCCGTCGGATCATGGTTTCATTTTGATCCAACGATCATCGTGTTGAAATATTGTGTAACTGCAAATAATATTCTTATCCCCTTTTTCGTGCTGGTCAAATCCTAAATGTAATATTCAAATTAAGAAGTCGGCCCTCAGGCAAATTGAAGTGGTTCTAACTACCCAGAAAGAGAAGTCGACCCTGCCAGTGAAGAGACACCTCCTTTCAATGCTTGCCAGTTTGTATAAATAAAGGAAGCCAATGCCTCATTTGTACACTCACTCATCTCACTCATCTAGTGCGCAAGTATTGAAGGAAGCTGCAATTACCAGTTGCCGGAAGAAGGTAGAGAGAGAGGCGCATTGCTTGGGAGAGGATATTCTCTAGTGTTTGGTTTATTGTCTTGGCATTGGATTGGCTATGGTTCTTTGATTATTTTTTGGTCTAGCATCATGGTAGTTTGTCTCTCGTAGAGGGAGAGTTATTTTGGTACTATACTTGGTTATTGAATCTATATTAAAGAAGTTTTGCTAGGTTTTCTTCCCCTTGAGAGTTTCCCAGGATAAATTCTTGTGTACTCTGTGATTGTGTTTCTCTCAGTGATCCTATCTATGCTATGGTTATCTAGTAAATTGAAAAGAAAACTAATAATAGCTTAAACCTTAACACGGTATCAGAGCTAAGCTGAAGAGAGCATCTTTCACTAGATAAAGAAAAACGTCATTGTTGTCATACAAGAAAATTAGGGATTTTTATTGAAGAGGAATTTCAGCCCAAAGATTATCTAGAAAAGTGCACCCTAGCCTAAGGAACTTATTGGCACCTTCAGCGCACCTTTTCAGTGGATAGATCTCCTGGAAAGTGAAATCCTAGATTTCACTGATACCAGAAGTATTAGAAAACCAGAAGTACTAGTCCAAAATTTCGCAGGTTCAATTTCAAGGGTCAGAAATTGGAATTTTCAGAAACTGACTATACCAGCATACTCGCCTCACTCTAGCGCATCTTTTGGTGAGTTCAGTTTTCAGATCCAAGAAATCTGTTTTTTCTATTATTTCTATAGCCCGAAGGGCTAGGGTTTCTACTACAAGAAATAATGGCTACCGGTATGAGGGAAGAAGACAGGCTGGAAGGATATGGAAACTTCAGATCTTGGAAGCATAGGTTGCAGATGATTCTAGACGAGAATGATCTCCTAGAACACGTTACAGTGGGTGTACCAGAACCAGAGGAAGAAGAGCAAAAGACCAAACATAAGAAGAATGAAACAAAAGCAAAGATAATCGTGTCAAATTCAGTAAATGATGACTTGATCCCTCATATATCCGAACTACAGACAACAAGGCAAATGTATGAAGCACTCAATAGGTTATATGAAAGTAAAGACATTAGCTAGAATCTTGCCTTAAGAAATTAGCTTCGTAATATGAAGATGGAAAACTCAAAATCCGTCTCATCCTATCTTATGAGAGTTTCTCAGATTATTGTTACTGATTGATTGGCTAAGTGACATATCTCAGAAAGCATACTGTAAGTAAGTTTACAGGTCTCGGAAGAAAGAACTTA
>SNQJ01S0025683.1:86262-100186 GCA_010110895.2 Picea sitchensis
GACGGCACTTCAAAAGGGGATTTCAAAGATTGATCCAAGACAGGGATCGTCCATTCAAGATGTGGAATCTCATTATCAAATTCATAATATGTGATGTCCCTTTCCAAGCGACCACTCCAGGTGGATGATGTAGTATCCTTCCAGATTCTTGTAGGCTATAGACAACAAAGAAAAAGGGGTCAAGGTGGTTATTTGATGTCACTTGGGCCTAAAATGTTATATTTCTAAAGTGACGCTAGGAAAAAGGGAAAAAGGGTTATAAAGTGACATTGTGACTAATAGTCAATTAAACATTAGAAATGTCACTTTAATCTTTTAAGTTAAAAGGGTTACAAAAGGGTAAAAAGGGTCAAGGAAAGGTGAATGAAGAGTTATAAGAGGAGGAGGGTTCACCCCTTGGCCATTATGCATTGTTATTTCCTAAAAATGAAATTGAGAGAGATCTTGTGGCTTTGGATTTTGGAATGAAAAACCCTAGAGAAAGATTGGGTTGGGTGGCGAGGCTATCCACCCTAGTTAGTTGTGGAGGAAATATCATTTAGATATTTCATTGTGTTTCATTGTGGCCAAGTTTTATCATTCGACGTCTGAGTTCTTCATTTGCAGAGGTCGATTTGGCTTGTGGCTGCATTTTTGGTGTTGTGGGCATCGTTTTCTTAGCTTGAGGGTTGCGTTTCATTGTTGGACCGTGTCTTGCTGCAACATAACTGATTTCTATGAGAGGAGGGTCGTATTTACCCTAGTGGGCCGAATTTCCATTGATGGGACAAATTCTATGAGCAAGGGGGGTTGAGTTTAGAGTGTTAGAGGTCAAATATTCTCCATTGGGTCGAGTTATCTCATCTTGAGAAGAGTACTTGTAGCTGGGTGAATTGTGAGACTAACAAGGCCGAGTTTATGCTTGTTGGAGATGCCTCTTCTTTGCTGGGCGAGTTGTATCCAAGTTGTGTCGAACTTTGTTGTGAGGAGGCCAATTTCTTGCTTGGGAAGTTGAATATTACAAGGGGGTCGAATTCTGGGTGGCAAAGACCCATTTTGCAGTTGTATAGTGAGATCTTCTTTGTTGTTATAACCAAACACTATTTCTGATTTCCAACCAAGTTGTACCATTCAAGTGGCCATATTTTCATGACAATCTTGTGAGTTATAATTTGATTGTATTAGTTCTGACTTAGAGGGTAGTAAATATCATATTGACTCTTTCTTTTTTTGTGGGTTAGTTCATGTTGTTCATAGTTAATTACTACCATATATTATGTGTTAAATATATTTCCAAGGGCTGCAAACTGTTTGTGAGAACCATTCCATCAATAAACACCTATAAACCACTACACAACAAATTGTTTGACGAAATGTCTATACAACAAAACTAAGGAAAAATCATAAAAATTCTAGTGGGAATATTATAGTGGTATCAGAGTTGGTTTTCCTGCTAGCCCGAGGGGAATTCAGAGCAAAGACATTTCAAATTGCATTAATGGAGTGATCGACACTTAAATTTCTCAAATTTTAGCAATGGTAGCAGGGAATAAAGGAGGATGAAGACCAAGGAGGAAGTCACAATAGAACTTGTGCAAACCTTGAAGGGATATCAAAAGAATCCGACAAGGTTGTCAGAGCACCCTATGTGGAAGGAGCCACGCTTATCAGTTGAGAAGAAGGGAAAAAAGTCCAAATCTAGAAAGGTTGATGAAGCCAAAAACTCACCTCATGATGCGGGTTTGGTAGAATCATAGGTGGACTTGCATGCATCTAGTCATGTGGAGGATGTGCATAATGAGGATGATGACACAACAACATCTAGTACACCTTTAGCATTGTCCTATGAGGCCCATAACACTAGTCACATTATAGACAAGTTGATGGCACATATGGTGAAGTGTCCCAATCAACCAATGTCGAGGATTCAACATCATACCTTGGTAGTGATGCTTATGATGATGAGGGAATTCTAACACCTAAGTATGATGAGAATTCAACGCCTTATACTATCTATGATACTTATGATGATGCATGCATGATTGTACCTAAATATGACGAAGGATGGGAATTTGAAAAATTGCCATCAGATATGGATCCATCTTCTCAGGAGCCATGCGTGGAGGATGACAAATGAGACAATGATTTTGGAGTTGAAAAAAAATCATATTTTTTTTTATGGCGATGATAGGGCACATGAGTCCCATCATTTGACAGGTCAATGTGCAGTAAGTGAATATTGCATGGTATCATCTAGTGAGTCAGTTGTTGTTGGGGATAGTATTCTTATAAATGAAACCAAATCAGAAAATCTATTGTGTGATAGCCCATACCACTTGGATGAAATTGAACAAAGTCCCTTAGCATTGTGTGATTTGGAGGATCAATTATTGGTCATAGGGGAGAAAATTGTACAAGTGTTGACAAGGGAAGATGGTGTTCATAGATTCATTGAAGCTCTTATTTGGAAAACCCAAATGGAGGAGAGACAAAAAGGAGTTGCAAGTGGAGTCACTAGTGTGCAATTGCACATAATCATAGAAGCACTAGAATGAATGAAATCAGATTACTTGGAGCTATTCATGGATAGGGATCTTTCTCTCAAGTTCGTTGAAGACAAGGAAAGGGAGGTTGAGGAGCTTTGTTACCAGTTGAGTTTGGCACTCTCTTCATCACTTACGACATAAAATTAATCATTTTTGGCAACAATGACACATGAGGGCATGAGTGGCACTCATGGTTTGAGGGAGGAGCCTCTTGTGACGATCCCATACAATGAGCATTCAAAGTTTCAGGCACTTGAGGAGAGTCATAACTCAGAGGGTTTTGATTATGCTCATGTTTTGCATGGTGAAGATCATGAGCCGTTTCTTTTGGAGAGCCCATTAAAGGCTCAAGGCTTAGCTACGAAGGAGATAATTGAACACATTCCTTGTGGATCATCCAACAAGGAAGTATATGCATCTAGGGATCGGGTGGACAAGTATATGACAGATATGGACACACTCTGAGATACAGGTTCAATTGACATCAATAGAGTGTTGGATACAGTAGCACATATAGGATACCGAATGGTACATGAGGATACAATGCTATGCAACAGTGTACAGGGGTATACACTGGAACAGGGTGGTGTACAATGGAGTTTCAGAGCGTTTCCTCCAGGGAGACCTCTCGACAAAGACCTTGAGCATACCATTGATTTTGGTTTACCTAGTATCGATGAAGGGATGGGTGAGCTTCAGAGAGTAGTATATCCCTCGATGATTGATCTTCATCTGGGATATCATCATATGAAGGACATGGAGCATGATACTCACATGTTTACTTCTCGACTTCATTATGAGTTCTTGGTCATGCCCTTGGAGTTGACCAATGCACTAGTCACTTTCCAGTCTTGTAGGCAGTGACAGAGGCATATATTGTTGTTATTTGATGCCCTCATGGTATACATCAGGACAAGAGAGGATCATTGGAGCCAGTTGGATGAGAAAGGGGGCATTGTGGCCATGACAAATGTCTTTCATTTGGACTATGAGATCAGTGTGCAGAGTGCATAGGAGGAGATCCATATTCTGTTGGATCGGTTCAAAGAGTTTTCATCATGCATTGGGAGTGGTGGACTTCTAATTTGGTGGTGGGATCCTAACATTCATAGGAGTGATAGACTACTTCAGATGATGAGGATGATCGACAAGGTTGTGTCAGTGATTGGTACGTGTCATTGTGGGGATGTTGTGAGAGGAGTTGTTGATATTTGTTCTGTATGGCGAGGTAGATTTTCCCTCACGATACACATGATCGATTCTATCCGCGGGTTGGCAGACTTTAACTTCACCGAGATGCCTTGGTGAGACATGATTCATGATAGTGAGTTCAGTCCTTTCAGGTATTTCAGCCTGGGGGTCTAGGAGAGGAGAGAACAGTCTGAGCATGGTGATCAAATGCTTATGATCACAAGGGTGCAACGTCAGAGGGGTGCAATGTTAGCGTGATGGTTCCTCGCAGAGATTAGCTTGGGACCTTGGGATTATAGTGCTTGACAAATCGACAACCGATACAGATGAGATGGTCAATCTTCGCTTTCTGAAGATTACTCCTGGGGTGCATAGGATTGGTTTTGTTGGAGGAGTAGTCTTCTAATGAGTCGACTGAGTTTCTACAACTTAGGATTGCTTGGCTTATCAAGGGTAATCAAGTGGGTTCTTGTGTTAGCACCTTCCAGATCAACGCTATGGGTAGAGGGTTCTTCACATCTTACAGGCTAGTTTGGGACCTTGGTGACTTTACCACTTACAGGAAGATCCAAGAGAGGTTTGCATGGAGGGACTTTGCGGAGGTTGTGTTGGGACATATGGGGGAGTGTATGATTTGTTATTAGATCAAGTCGGGGCACACTCATTCATCAAGGTTGATGCAATCTTTTCCCATTTCAGGTCCAAGGTGGGAGGGCATGTTGTAAGATTGCATCGCAAGTTTACCGAGGGTCTAGAGTACAAATTGTATGTGTACAAGGATTGACCAGTTATCAGAGTTAATGCAGTTCACGATGATTTCTTCAGAGTATGGGGAAACATGGGTGACAAAGCTATCTCTTGGGGAGATGTTCATAGTTCATGAGCGGCCTAGAGTCATTGTCGGTAATTAGGACAAGAGGATTCTTAGTGCATGTCGACAAGAGTTGTTCATATTTGCAGGAATAGGTTTGAATTCCAGTACTAGTTTCTACCCTCAAACGGATGGCCAGGAAGAGATGGTGAACTAACGTGTTGATAGGTATCTACATGACTATGTGAGGTCATGGATAAAGTGGTTACATTTAGGTGAGCATTGTTGTGACACCACTCATGATAGTTTGCAGACCACCTAGATTCAACAAATGATGTATGTAGATAGGCACAAGGTGGAGCACAACTTCGATATTGGGGACATAGTTTTCTCGAGGGTGCAACCATATATAGCGTTTCCATTAAGGAGAGGTGGCACTAAGAGGATGAGGCCACATCTTTGTGGTCCCTACAAGGTGATCCAGAGAGTTTGAGAGGTAGCTTATAATATGGAGTTTTCAGAGGGTAACCAAATTCGTAGTATTCTCTATGTATCATGCCTCGAGAAGGCGTTGGGGCCATGGGTTACCACTTCCAAAGAGTTACCACCACTAGATGAGAGGGGACATATGATATTGACTCCCGAGGAGGTTTTAGATGTCCAAGAGAGGAAATTAAGGAACACAATGATCATGGAGCACCGTATCAGGTGGAGAGATTGGCTGGTAGGGGATGCCACATGGGAGAGTGAGCATATTTTGCAACATCCTGGTTTGCGGTTGCTTGAGGGAAAACAATCTCGGGAAGGGAGGACTGTGATGTCCCTTTCCAAGTGATTACTCCAGGTGGATGATGTAGTAGCCTTACATACTCCCGTAGGATATAGAAAACAAAGAAAAGGGGGTCAAGGTGGTTATTTTATGTCACTTAGGCCTACAATGTTATATTTCTATAGTGACATTAGGAGAAAGGGAAAAAGGGTTATAAAGTGACATTGTGACTATTAGTCAATTAAACATTAGAAATGTCACTTTAATCTTTTAAGTTAAAAGGGTCACAAAAAGGTAAAAAGGGTCAAGGAAGGGTGAATGAAGAGTTATAAGAGGAGGAGGGCGCACCCCTTGGCCATTATGCATTGTTATTTTTTTTAAATGAAATTGAGAGAGATCTTATGGATTTGGATTTTGGAATGAAAAACCCTAGAGAAAGATTGGGTTCAGTGGTGAGGCTATCCACCCTAGCTGGCTGCAGAGGAAATATCATTCATATATTTCATTGTGTTTCATTTTGGTTGAGTTTTATCATTCAACGACTGAGTTCTTCATTTACAAAGGTAGATTTGGTTGAAGAAGGCGAGTAGGCTTGTGGATTCATTTTTGGTGTTGTGGGCAACGTTTTTTTAGCTTAAGGGTCGAGTTTCATTGTTGGATTGTGTCTTGCTGCAACAAAAACGAGTTCTATGAGAGGAAGACCATATTTACCCTAGTGGGACGAGTTTCCATTGATGGGACGAATTCTACGAGCAAGGGGGGTTGAGTTTAGAGTGTGAGAGGTCAAATCTTCTCCATTGGGCCGAGTTATCTCATCCCGGGAAGAGTACTTGTAGTTGGGTGAATTCTGAGACTAACAGGGCCAAGTTTATGCTTTTTGGAGACACCTCTTCTTTGTTGGGCGAGTGGTATCCAAGTTGAGTCGAACTTTGTTGTGAGGTAGTTGATTTCTTGCTTTAGAAGTTGAATATTACAAGGGGGTCGAATTTTGGGTGGCAAAAATCATTTTGCAGCTGTATAGCAGGAGCTTCTTTGTTGTTACATCCAAACACTATTTATAATTTCCGGCCAAGTTGTACCATTCAAGTGGCCATATTTTCAAGATAATCTTATGAGTTATATTTTGATTGTATCAGTTCTGATTTAGAGGATAATAAATATTAGATTGGATCTTTCTTTTTCTGTTGGTTAGTTCTTGTTGTTCATAGTTAATTGTTGCTATATATTATGTGTTAAATATATTTCCAAGGGATGCAAACTATTTGTGAGAACCATTCCATCAACAAACACCTATAAACCACAACACAACAAATATTTTGGCGACACTTCTATACAACAAAACTAAGGAAAAATAAAAAATAATCTAGTGGGGGTATTACATGATATGTCTTTACATGGGTGAATATATCAAGATGATCAATTTGTCACTCAATAGTCTGGTCATTCTTAGTGGATGCAAGAAAAACCACATCTCTAGAAAGAATGAAATTTTTGTTTACCTCATCATAAAGACGATATGCCTTGGTAGTATTTGAGTACCCCAAGAAGATGCACTTTCGACTCCTTGCACCTAGTTTGTTTCTTTTCTCCTTCGGAATTAAGTCATAATAGGTGGAACCGAAAAACCCAAGATCCATCACCGAAGTAATGCGGTTACACCAAATTTCATAAGCAATCTTGTTCCCAAGAGCATGAGATGGACTTCTGTTTCTCACATATACCACATTAGCCCAAAACATCAACTTCATATTCTTGAAAAATAACATTGAACATACCATATTCAAGAGTGTCCTATTCATTCTTTCTTCTATACCATTATGCTTAGGATTGTATGAAATATTGGTTTGATGTTTGATTCCATGTTTGCAAAGATAAATTTCAAACTCGTTAGAAGTATATCCCCCTCCATTATCAGTGCCAAGAGTGCTAATACTAGATTGTGCTTCATTTTGAATCCATACACGGAAATTTTTAAATGTTTCAAATGCTTGAGATTTATGTTCCAACAAATAAACCCAACACATCCAAGTGTAGTCATAAATAAAGGTCATGATATATTTATTACCAAAAGAAGATGAAMTATGCTTGGGGCCACACAAATTAGAGTGTATGAACTCTAGTTTTCTACATGCTCTCGAASTGGAATCATGAAAAGGCTRCTTGCTATGTTTACCAAGGATACAAGCCTCACATTCTTTCAAATTCCTTGGAATGGTAGGAAAACTAGAAACACCATTTTTATTCAAAAAATAGAGACTATCATAGTTGACATGCCCAAATCTTGCATGCCACAAGTGATTGGAAGATAATGTACCTTCATCATAGTGATAAATATATGCAAAATAATGTGCTCGTGCAAATGTCCCTTTCAGCATCAACAATTTGTCATGTTCCCATCCTATCATGATGACAATGTTGTTGGAATATCTCCTTATTCGAAATTTTCCATCAAACATGTGAATGGAATGGCCTTGTTGTCGAATGTGTACAAGATCCTTACTTTTTTCTTCCTTCTGTTCTTGCTTTCCTTTGATCTTCTCCCATGGGATCCTACATGTCTTTGCTTCATGTTCATTCCTACTGCAACGAACACAATGAAAATTAGATTTCTCACCTTGATTATGTCTACCCACCTTACCTTTGAAATTCTTCTTTCCATGTTCTTGTTTACTGCGTTCTCCTCTAGAAGAATCATGTGATTGATTCTTCCCTTTTTGAGTAAGGCACACAATCTCTCTAGTAGGATGAATTGTCTTCTTCATAAAAACTTTCTCACATTCTACAATTTTTTCTACCAAAGAGTCAAAATTGAGGGACTTTAGTTGTCCACTAGTTTGAAGTGATTTAATATAGTGAGAATATGTGGGGTAGAGGGCCTTGATGAAGGTCATGAGAGAAATGTCTATTTTCACACCAGTAGAATCAACATCTTGCATGATGGCTTTAATTTTGGATGCTAAAGCCATGGAATAATTATCCTTCATCTCTAGGTTGAAGGGATTAATCAACAATTGAATTAGCTCCAATTCTGAATGTGAATCATATGGATCTTTTAACTTCTTCAAATCACTCCAAGAATATTTGATAGATCTGATATGACTACTCACGTCTTCACTTAAAGAAGCAACAATCAAGGCATATGCTTTCTTGTTTTTATTTGTCCATATGGAAAGCTCTTTTTTTGTTATAGTTTTGGTATCTCCATCACAAATGCCATCCCAAAGATCATTGAAGATGTTGAAATAATGTTCAATACTGATAGGGGGGGTGAATCAGTATTGTTGTTTTTTATTTTTAACAAATACTTTAAGACATCAATTTCATCAATACACAACAATTGATCAACTATGAAGCACATGACACAGAGTTTTATCTTAAAACAATTATTCTTTTTAACTGAAAATACAATGTTTATATATTAAATACAAGCTGCAACTTGTGAGGGACACCAATCCCTTTTGAGCACCAATTCAAGGAGACACCAATCCCCTGTTTTCAAGCACCAACTTGTGGAAGCTACAACTTCTTGTTTCTCCAAGCATCCACTTGGAAGGAAGCTACAACTCTTGTTTCTCCAAGCACCAACTTGGAAGGAAGTAACAACTACCTGTTTCTCCAAGCACCAACTTGGAAGGAAATAACAACTTCCTGTTGTTTAGGTTTCAACCTATAGAGGACTGCAATCCTCCCTCGCTCCTCCCTTCCACCTTCACTTCATTTGAATGTTTCAATTTCTTCCTTGGACTTTGTCTGTGTTTTAGATCTTCTAAATTAGACCACAGAGACATCTTCCTTTCACCATATTTTCTGGTTTATATAGTCTTTCAACGCATATGAAATTTGAACCAATGTGTCTTTTTTTAATAATGTATCATTACACATCTTCATTTATTTAATAATAATGTTTTTTTAATAACAACTTTATTTCTTTATTATTATTATTTTTAAGTAATCGAGTGACCTTGGTTTTTTCTTCAATATGTTTTTAAATTAAGAATCATATTCTCAATTGGCACCGATAAGCCAAACACTTTTTCTTGGAGTATTTTCCTTCAATGGTTATCAAATTTCAAGCCTTTTTAAGCATATTGTCTGTGTTGAAATATACAAGTGCTAAATTCATGGCCCCCTTTTAAATCTCTGGTCTTTACTTTATGAGACGTCGAGCCACAAACTCAATCTAGCACCTTCGTCGCGAGATAATTTAGCTGCGCAACCAACCTTTACTACTCGTCACGAGACCACATGCTAAGCTATGGTCTAACTGGATCTTTTAGCACCCTTGTAGCCTTGATGCTAATTTCTTCACTCCATAGGACCGACGTTTGTGACCAACGTCTTATTAATATTAATTGAATTACAACTTACCACTTGTGGTATCCCTCTTCGTGGTGTGGGTGATCAAATAATGGTTTTAGAAACCCACTGTTAGGGTATTCACGTTCAAAGGATGCTACCACGTATCTACCGTGGTAATTTACAAACCACCTACGCTTCCTATTAACCTCTTCTCCCTTTGGTGATGCGCGCTACATCTCCACCGTCGATCTATCGTCTTGATAAACGGTTAGATCTGAACCTCCCACGATCTTTACTGCACCTCGATTCGACTGTTGGGTTTTAATCAGGTGTTGAGTGGACGATCCTAACTTTCCTAGGCGCTTTAGATAGATCTACAGTTTGGATTTAATCAATTGTTGAGTGGACGATCCTTATTCATTTCAAACATGGAATTTACTTATAATTATTTTATGTGGTGGGTTCATAGACTCACATGTCTTCTCGGGTGTCATCAAAATGCAAGCCTAACTTCTACTACCTCCATAATGAACCTATACTTAGAAATTTTTAAGTGATTCTTCTCAGGTTCATCGACTCATGGACTCACATGTCTTCTTGAATGTCATCAAACTGCACGCCTAACTTCCGCTACCTCCATAATGAACCTATACTTTTAAATTGATTCTTCTCAGGTTCGCGGACTCACATGTCTTCTCGGATGTCATCAAAATGCACACCCAACTTCCACTACCTCCATATTGAACCATATTTAGAAATTTTTAAGTGATTCTTTATATGAGTCAGATCAATAGAATATGATACTTAGCCATTTTTTTGGGGTGCACAACAAACTCACGGAAAAAGATCCAAGCCGTCGGATCATGGTTTCATTTTGATCCAATGATCACTGTGTTGAAATATTGTGTAACTGCAAATAATATTCTTATCCCCTTTTGCAGACTGGTCAAATCCTAAATGTAATATTCAAATTAAGAAGTCGGCCCCCAGGCAAATTGAAGTGGTTCTAACTACCCAGAAAGAGAAGTTGGCCTTGCCAGTGAAGAGACACCTCCTTTCAACGCTTGCCAGTTTGTATAAATAAAGGAAGCCAACGCCTCATTTGTACACTCATTCATCTCACTTATCTAGTGTGCAAGTATTGAAGGAAGTTGCAGTTACCAGTTGTCGGAAGAAGGTAGAGAGAGAGGCGCATTGCTTGGGAGAGGATATTCTCTAGTGTTTGGTTTATTGTCTTGGAATTGGATTGGCTCTGGTTCTTTGATTATTTTCTGGTCTAGCATCATGGTAGTTTGTCTCTCGTAGAGAGAGAGTTATTCTGGCACTATACTTGGTTATTGAATCTATAGTAAAGAAGTTTTGCTAGGTTTTTTTCCCCTTGAGGGTTTCCCAGGATAAATTCTTGTGTACTCTGTGATTGTGTTTCTCTCAGTGATCCTATCTATGCTATGGTTATCTAGTAAATTGAAAAGAAAACTAATAATAGCTTAAACCTTAACATGGTATCAGAGCTAAGCTGAAGAGAGCATCTTTCACTAGATAAAGAAAAACGTCATTGTTGTTGTACAAGAAAATTAGGGATTTTTATTGAAGAGGAATTTCAGCCCAAAGATTATCTAGAAAAGTGCACCCTAGCCTAAGGAACTTATTGGCACTTTCAGCGCACCTTTTCAGTGGATAGATCTCTCGGAAAGTGAAATCCTAGTTTTCATCGATACCAGAAGTATTAGTCCAAAATTTCGCAGGTCCAATTTCAAGGGTCAAAAATTGGAATTTTCAGAAACTGACTATACCAGGATACTCACCTCACTCTAGTGCATCTTTTGTTGAGTTCAGTTTTCAGATCCAAGAAATCTGTTTTTCTATTATTTCTATAGCCCGGAGGGCTAGGGTTTCTACTACAAGAAATAATGGTTACCGGTATGAGGGTAGAAGACAGGCTAGAAGGATCTGGAAACTTCAGATATTGGAAGCATATGTTGCAGATGATTCTAGACGAGAATGATCTCCTAGAACACATTACAGTGGGTGTACCAGAACCAGAGGAAGAAGAGCAAAAGACCAAACATAAGAAGAATGAAACAATAACAAAGAGAATCGTGTCAGATTCAGTAAATGATGACTTGATCCCTCATATATCCGAACTACAGACAACAAGGCAAATGTATGAAGCACTCAATAGGTTATATGAAAGAAAAGACATTAGCTAGAATCTTGCCTTAAAAAATTAGCTTCGTAATATGAAGATGGAAAACTCAAAATCCGTCTCATCCTATCTTATGAGAGTTTCTCAGATTAGAGATCAACTTTCAGCTATCGGAGATGTCATTAGTGACAAAGAGCTCGTAATCACAACCCTAAATGGGTTTCCAACATTTCGGATTCCTTTTGTACAAGGAGTGTGTGCAAGAACCAAGTTACCCAAGTTTGATAAGTTATGGGCAGATTGCACACACAAAGAATCTAGACTTGTAGACCAACAAAATAGATTAATTGTTGACGAAGAGGAAGCTCTTATAGTTCAAAAGTACAGAAGAAGTTCCTTCAAGAAGAACAATAAAGAAACTAACTCCATAAGAGTTCCAGATAAGAAGAAAGATGTTTCAAAGATCAAATGCTACAACTGTCAAAAGTTGGGACACTTTTCCTACGAATGTCCTCAAGGAAAGGGGAAAAGAAAGAATCAAGCACATGTGGCAGAGGAAGAGGAATCTCCTCCCTCAAAGAAATATTTAGTAGAAATTGAGGATTATGTACTTAAGTTGAAGATCGTTGATTTAAAGAAAGATAACAAATGGTGGAGTCCGTGGAGCCTCCCCACACAAAAACAAAAGATAAGTATTCATGTTTATTTTTAGTATCTTGTTTACTTTAATACTTTATCATTACAAGTTATATTTTTGTGAGAATGTTAATTAACCTCGTTTTATTTCAGTGTCTATGCAGGTTTATGAAAAAAGTATCAAAAAAGAGGAAAAAGAAAGAGACAAAATATTTATTTCAGGTATGATCACTCATGAGAGTGACAAAGGTATGTGTTTAGCTATGATAGTAAGGGAAAATTTGGTAATTTCATAGCTAGAGTGAAAAAGAGTTCAAAAGTCTTATTCATGATTAGGGTTTCAGATGTGTACATGGTTGAACAAGTTTTGCTTAAGAAAATATGTGTACTACTCTGATAGAAATCACGATATGGTTTTATTTGATCACTGTTTATTGTTATTGACTGATTGGCTAAGTGACATATCTCAGAAAGCATAATGTAAGTAAGTTTATAGGTCTCGGAAGAAAAAACTTATGCCTTGACATGCATAAGTTAGACAACATGAGGAGGACTTATGATATGGTGACAGTCAGTAAGAACCATACAGTGTCTAGTATTCATATAGGAGCATGAGGTTCCTAAAGATGCATAATAGAAATGTTCAAGATGAAGAGAAAGACGGATACTCAGATATAGTTGATGAGATGCAGGTAACTGCAGGTTGCTCCAGTACCGTTCTTATAGATGCAAAGGGAGCAGGTTGATCCAGTATGAAGTTAGAAAGAAAGAAATGTTCAAACTCAAGAAGGCACCCATGATATTACAAAAGAGAACTTCAAGGATGAGGATTATCAGATGTTACACAGTTAAATAAGCTCTTAGTTTGGTGCAAGAGGGAGCTATGTCTCCGAGTTCGAAATGGAGGATCGTGATTTGGTGCAGTTAGGAAAGCAGTGGTCCACATAACAGTTTACTCAGTGGATGAGTAATGAGATATTTTGATCAAGATGAAAGTTATCCAGTAGATGGATGGTGCCCAATAGATGGGTAGCATGGTATTATACCATAGAAATATTTTGGACCACAAGAGATTTTTTTCAGATCCCATAGCGAGACCTTCATAGAGAAGGAGAAAGGAAGATACCTTCGTAGAGAAGGGGAATGAGAAATTTGCCAAGGTTGGCCTCTGTCCAAGTGTTGAGTTTTGGATACTCTAGGGAAATGATAGAATACCATCGTAGAGAGGGGTGTGACCACCCTCGTAGAGAGGAGTGTGGATGTTTCTCTAAGGGGCAACGGGAAGATACTCTCCTTTGGCCAAGGATTGAGTAGCCTGGAACACAAACCTTGACCATGTGGAATGGTTAGTTGGCTCTTGAGGTTTGTTTCGTGATCCTGCGTGGATCATGGAAAGGGAGTCTAGTCTTGCCCATGCTAGCATCTTATCTTCTCTAGTTCATATGGGATGACGAGGAGTGAATCTATGGTAGTATTCCTCCCCAGTGGATGGGTGAGATAGATGACTACAAGAGAAGGGAGAACATAAAAGGAATGGAAAAACTCAT
>SNQJ01S0025683.1:125107-152201 GCA_010110895.2 Picea sitchensis
TGGAGATTGCATGGTATCATCTAGTGAGCCAATTGGTTTTGATGAGGGTGTGCTAGAACCTAAGTATGATGAGGATTCAACGCCTTATCATATCTATGATACTTATGACGATGCAGGCATGTTTGTACCTAAATATGGCGAAGGCTGGGTATTTGAAAAATTGTTGTGGGATATGGATCCATCTTCTCAAGAGCCATGCATGGAAGATTACAAAGGAGAGGTTGATTTTGGAGGTGAAAGCAAATCAGAAAATCTATTATGTGACAACCCATACCACTTGAATGAAATTGAACAAAGTCCCTTAGCATTGCGTGATTTGGAGGATCAATTATTGGTCACATACGAGCAAATTATACAAGTGTTGACAAGGGAATATGGTGCTCATAGATTCGTTGAAGCTCTTATGTGAAAAATCCATATGGAGGAGAGACAAAAAGGAGTTGCAGGTGGAGTCATTAGTGCTCAATTGCACATAATCAAAGAAGCACTAGAGAAGATGCAATTAGATTACTTGCAGTTGTTAATGGATAGGGACCTTGCTCTCAAGTTCGTTGAAGACAAGGAAAGCGAGGTTGAGGAGCTTTGTTGCCTCTTGATTTTGGCACACTCCTCATCACTTACAGCGGAGACTCCAACATCTTTAGCAGTTGTGAATCGTGAGGGCATGAGTGGCCCCCATGTTGAACGAGGAGCCTCTTGTGACGATCTCACACGAGGAGCATTCAGATTTGCAGGTGCTTGAGGAGAGGTATGATGCAGAGGTTTTGACTATGCTCCGGTTTTGCATTGTGGGGATCATGAGTTGTTTCTTTTGGAGAGCCCATTAAAGGTTCAAGGCTTAGCTACAGAGGAGATAGTTGAGCACATTCCTTGTGTACCTACCCACAAGGAAGTATATGCACCATGGATTGGGTGGATAGGTATATGACAGACATGGGCATGCTCCGGGATACAGGTTCAGGCGACACCAGTAGAGTGATGAATACAATAGCGCCTACAGCATACAGGATGGTACAAGACGATCCATTGATAGGAAGTAGTATGTGGGGGTATTCATTGGCACATAGTAGTGTACAGCAGAGTTTTGGGGTGTTTCCTCCAAGGAGACATCCCTACAGATTCCTCAAGCATACCATTGAGTTGAGGTTACCCAGGATCGGTGAGTGGATGGGTGAGCCTCATGGACAAACATATCCCTCAATGATCGATATTCATCTGGGATATTATCAGATGAGGGACAAGGATCGGGATACTCACATGTCTGTTTCCTGACTTCATTATGATTTCTTGGTCATGCCCTTGGGGTTGACCAACGCACTAGTCACTTTCCATTCTTGCAGGAAATGGAAGAGGCATCTATTGTTGTTATTTGATGCCCTCATGGTATACAGCAGGACAAAAAAGGATCATTGGAGTCAATTGGATGAGATAGGGGGCATTGTGGCCATGACAGAGGTATTTCATTTGGACCATGTGATCAGTGCACAAGAGGAGATCCAAACTCTGTTGGATCGGTTTACAGAGTTTTCAGCAGGCATTGGGAGTGGTGGACTTCCAATTTGGTGGTGGGATCCTGGCATTCATCAGAGTGATAGACTGTTTCATATGATGAGGATGATTGGCAGGGTCGTGTCAGTGATTGGTCTGCGTCATTGTGGGGATGTTGTGAGAGGAGTTGTTGAGCTTTATTCTATATGGAAAGGTAGATTTTCCCTCATGATACCCAGGATCAAGTCTTTACGCGAGTTGGTGGACTTTGACTTCACTGTGATGCTTTGGCGAGACATAATCCAGGATAGTGAGTTAAGTCCTTTCAGGGATTTCAACTTGGGGGTCCAAGAGAGGAGATCGCAGTCTGATCATGGTGGTCAGACGATTATGATCAAAGGGGTGCAGCGTCAGCATGATGGTTCCTCTCAAAGATTAGCTTGGGACCCTGGGACTGCAATGTTTGACAGCTTGGCAGCCGATATAGATGAGATGGCCAGTTTTCAATTTCCAAAGTTTACTCTTGGGATGCTTAGGATTGGTTGCTTGGAGGAGCGGTCTTCTGAGGAGTTGACCAAGTTTGTGCAGCTTATGATTATCTGGCTTATCAGAGGCAATCAAGTGGATTCTTGTGTTATCACCTTGCAGATCAGTGCTATGAGTAGAGGGTGCTTCACATCATATAGGCTAGTTTAGGACCCTAGTGATTTTACCACTTATAGGCAGGTCCGAGAGAGGGTTGCATGGAGGGACTTTGCGGACGATGTGTTGGGATATTTTCCAAACAATGTCTAGATGATTACAGTAGACTGGGGTGTTGGACTATTAGGGCTTTCCCCTTTGACACTTGGAAATTAATTGTCGTTGATGCCCTATCTGGTTGTGACCACATAGACTTCTCATGGATGTCTAATTATAGAGTTGGTTTGGTTGACTTCACTGAAATACATTGGCACGATATGATCCTCGATAGTAGGGACGATTTTTTGAGGCATTACAACTGAGGGTTACAAGAGTGGAGGACGCAGTCTACGCAAGAGGATCGGATATTTATGATCAAAGTGTCGCAGCGTCAGCATGATGGGTCCTTTCTGGTGATAGCATGGAACCCTGGGATTTTATGGGTTAATAGTTTGGCAGTTGGTACAAATGGGAAAGCCAATGGTTACTTTCAGGAGCCTATTCATATGGAGCAGTGGATTGATTTCCAAGGTGGGATATTCTATGAAGGGTGGACTGAGTATTCACAATATATGTTTTCTCTATGGATCAGTGGTATTCAGGGGGCCTCTTGTGTTAGTACATTGCAGGACAGTATTGTGAGCAGTGGGTGCTCCACATCCTTCAGATTGGTTTGGGACCTGAGGATCATTCTCAGTTTCAGTTTGGTTCAGCTTGTTGATCATAGGGTTGTGATGGCATTGCTTGAGGACAAGCAATCTTTGGGAAGGGAGGATTGTAATGTCCCCATTTTTGGATTCCCTTACTCTGTAGTTGTAGATGACCTTATGGGTTTATGTTAGCCTCACCATAGGGGTAATTTGAGATTAACAGTGAGCTCAAGCGGTTTGGAGGAGTTATATGATTCTTTCAAGGGTCTGCTCATCATCTTTCATCATCAGGATCACTCTTGTGTAGTCAGTTTTGGTTCCAGAGCATTTCGACTTTTCCCGTAAATTTGGGAATATTAATGAGCATTATTTAATGAATTGCACTAAGATTGTCATTTTAGTAATTTATCTAAGAGGGGTACCTTGGTGTAATAGCTCATTGGAGCCAAGATGAAAAGCTTTAAATGGTGGAGAGGATAAAAAGTGACTTTCAGTACCCAAAAAAATGTTTTAAAGTCAAATAAATCACTTTTTGGAGAAAAAGGGGTTAATTAATTAATTAAATTAAATTAAAAAGTCACTTAAGTGTAAAAGGGTCAACAAAAGGGTGAACAAAGAAATATAAGAGGAATGAGGGCGTCCTCTCTCATTATGAAATTGTTATTTTCTAAAACGAAATTGAGAGAGTTCTTGTGGCTTTGTCTCTTTGGACGAAAAACCCTAGAGAATTTTGGGATTGGGTTCGATGGTGAAACTATCCACCCTAGTCGATCGACGATGAGGGGTCATTAAGATTTTTTCATTGTGCTTCATTGTGTCTAAGTATTTCATCTTTTGGCAACTAAGTTCTTGATTGCAGAGGTCGATTTGGGTTTGTGGAGGTCAAGTTACCTTGAGGCTACATTTGTGGTGATTGTGGGCAGTGTTCTCTTTGATTGGGAGTCGAGTTACCATTGGGGACGAGTTCTTGTTTGAAAGGGGCGATTTCTTGATATGTTGGGCGAATTTATGAGTAAAGGGGTCAAGATCTTGCCATAGAGAGGTCATACTCATTTGATGGGCCAAGTTTGTTCATGTTGGGGCCGACTTACACTTGTTGAGGCCATCTCCTCTTTGTTGGGTGGATTTGCTTGCCTGGAGGTCGAAGTTTTGTCATCCAGAGTTGAGTCTATCCATTGGTTGGTCGTTTTCTGGAGTGTGGAGGCGCTAATTGAAAAAGGGGCCAAGTTTCCCCTTGTTGAGTCGATTTGTTGGTTAAGGGAGGTCGAGTTATATTGGTTGGGTGAGTCTTTGCTTGTTGGGGGCCAAGTATACTTGTTGGAGACGAGTTTACTATTGTCAAACATCTTCCTACATGCATGTCCATCTTCTACAGGACTATCACGCATTTTCTAGACTATTGTGCATACATTTGTTGGTTCATTTCTTTAGTTTCCAGACCTGTTATCAACACAGGAATATTGTTGCAACTTATTGTCACCTATAGGCTTATTTATTTCAGCAAATCTCAGAGGCATCTAATAGAAAAATACACCAGGTTTCTCTTTCTTTACTACTGTATTGTTGTTGGGGGTTTCGCAATGTATTTATGCTGCCATAAAATTTAAATGCAATAAATGTTTGAGCTTTGATATTGGTATTTCTGCGTAAGTCATCAGCAGAGATTAGAATCCCATATAAATTGTTGATTGAATGTTTGACAAAATGTCCACAATGTTAAACTAAGAAAAAATTCAAAAAAAATAGTGGGGACATTACTGTGGTATCAAAGCTTTCGATCCTCCCAACATGTGAGGGTATACAAGCTTGGCTATGGCAAGCCATCAAAACAATGCAGGGAACAATGGAGCTGGTGGTTCCTATATATATATATATATATATAGAGAGAGAGAGAGAGAGAGAGAGAGAGAGAGAGAGAGAGAACAATGGTGTCACAGCTTGTGATCATCCCAACATGTGAGGGTATACAAGTTTTGCTATGGCAAGCCATCAAAACAATGCAGGGAAAAATGGAGCTAGTGGTTTATATATATATATATATATATATATATATATATTACAATTATTATCAATTTATTAATAGTAGAAGATATAACGAAAATCCGGTAGTTTTTTATTTGTCATTGACTAAATTTGGATGGAATGTAAAATGTTACTAAAAGTTTATTGGGCATCCCTAACATAACAACCACATTTGACTATCATATATACTTTGTCTTCCTATCACAATACACCTAACCATGATTAATAACAAAACATACAAAAATAAATTATGGGAACTTGTTTTTATCATTGATCCCCATGCTATAATCTTATTGAAAACTGAGACCATAAGTTGTCTCCATCTAGTGCAAAATGCCAAAGGATTATAGGTTGTTGATATTGTATGCATCTTGGTAGAAACCAATGCTCAAAAGCATGGCTTTCAAAATTTTGCTTATATATATATAATCTATTTTTAAGGTCACGGCCAAGCCAGACACCAAATTGGTGTATGAGACCCCCTTCGCCCAGCGATTTGACTGGTAAAGTCTACGAAGGTATACATACCCTATCCCCCTCTGGATTTGAACTTGTGACCTCTTAGGAGGAAACACATGTTCTTAACCATTAGGCTCACTCAAGCTGTATTGTGTTCCAAACCTTCTTTGAAACCATGAACTTAGCCAAAAAAAAATCATGTATTTCCCATTCCGATCTTGTAAACATCTAAGATAGAAAAGTTTTACCTTTAACAGTACTTGGTTGGCAGGTTGCTCTCATGTATCCTTCTTTGTAGTGATAATCTCCATCAAACAACTAATTTTTCCATTCATCTCCCTCATCTGTAGATCTTGTATCCCTGATATTTCCTTCAAAGTTGTTAGTTAACAATTCATTCTTCCAATTTGGATTTTGTCACCTCCTTTCGCTCCTCAATCAGCATATATGATACATGTTCCAAACCTTCTCGGAAACCATAAGGTTGGACAAAAAGATGCCCTTCTTTTCCATTTCCAAACTTCTATACACCTGAGGAAAAAATAGGACCTTTACCTTTGACAATACTTGGTTGGGCATGTTACTCTCCCATATCATTCTTTGTAGTAATAATCTCCATCAAAAAACAATTTTTTCCCTTCAACTCCCTCATCTCCAGAACTCGTATCCCCATTATTTCCTCCAAGGTTTTTGGTTATTGTTCATTCCTTCCATTTTGGAGTTCATCGCTTCCTTTTGTTCCTCATTCAACATATGGACTCCCAATGCCCCCTCCAACATCTCCAAGGTCCAATCAACGAAACACACTTGAACATCATTATGTTGTCTTGCACCTTATCTTGATGCTTATCTGATGTCCCAAAAAAAAATCTTGTATTAGAAATCAAATTTCAAGATTTGATTTGTATAAAGTCCCTCTGGTGGTGTGACCAAAATCCTTTGACTACCAAATATCCATGTTCCCTGCATCAACTCTTCTATCCTCATCTTGAAGCTCACTCACTCCTACTCCAATAATTTTCATTGTTTGGGAGTTCAAAAGCCATATCTCTCTACAACATGCTTCCTAAAGTTTTCTTCACGTTCCTATATTCTAGAATTTGTCGCCCTTCTCCCTCTTCCTCCCTTGGCAATACCCCCCACTAACACCGAGGTCCCATAGTTACAAATTATTAAGGGATTTAAATAAAACTTAGCCCCTTGAATAATCTCACAACAACCTCTTCGTGAGGGAATTCAGTGTGAGGATGGAAACTCAAACTACAATCCTAGGAATCATAAATTACATTGAAACAAAAAAACAAAGATGTGTTCAAGAATCCCAAAGGCCACAGCAAGAGAGATTCAATGCCCTTAGCACCAACAAAGTTAGTTCAGAGAAATGAAAAAATATATGATTTACCTTCATGGGTAAACACTTGACCTCCACTACTCCTCAAAGCACCTTGTCTGTGCCCAATTCCAAACCCACTCGAAACACTGAAGCCCATTCCCTAAGATCCACCAATAAGAGATGGAACTAGATGCCCATTGTCCAAGCTGACAATATTGCAAAGGAGTGTGCCCAATTCCAAACCCACTCGAAACATTGAAGCCCATTCCCTAAGACCCACCAATAAGAGATGGAACTAGATGCCCAAGCTGACAATATTGCAAAGCAGAGTTTGATTAAGATCTAATCCACACCGCTCATTCCATTGAAAGCTTGATGGATGAAACTTCTCTCCATAAATCTTGTAGATCACCTTTTTCTACCAAGATCAACCTTTTAGCATTTACCATCATGACCTACTAAGGTTCACACCTATCTTGTCTACCAAGGTTGGATTTGCCTTGAGTTTTTCGTCTATCATTGTGAACTATGTTATACTCATGATAACTATGGTCTTTTACTTCTCTTGATTACCCTCCAAGGTATTAACAACCAAAAAAAAAGAAAATATATATATATATATAATGCCTTGAATGTGATTTGATTTATTTTTTATGTTAGTTTAATAAATATTTGAAAGTTTTATAAACAAAAATGATTGGATACTCTCAGGTTTGTCTGTGAGCTTGAATAATTTCTTGAAATTTAGAAAAGTGTCAATTTGAAATCCATACCAGTTTAAGAACCCATACCAATTTCCCCATTCTGGATAGCATAGCTTTACAGAGAAAAGGAAAGTTTCAACTTTGACAAAATTATTGGATTCAATTACGTTGCTAAATTTAGATACAACTTTGTTATATTTGTTAGATTATTACACGCTTTCTTTATATTCAAGGTATCCTTGAAGGACTGCACGACCTCAATAATGAGGTGAGCAAATTAGTAAGCCTGGCTCACAATCACACTAATCATTTTCCACCCAAAAATTTTAAGCTAGAGGCAAAGGGACGACGTACCTCCTCTATACAACCCAACAAGAACGGAACTCCCACCTCCCTCCAAGGAGAATGAACATTACATGGGACATCATTATGTGATGCATCTTAAATGGCAATACTCCAGAGTCCAGTCACCCTCCAACTGTTTTTTTTTAAGACAAGCAATGAAATACGTGCACATTTCCATTTAGACATAATAACTGTAATCAATGCAGTCCAATTAAAAAAATGGTAGGTGATTTTGTCCAAGGGTCAAGATCAATGAAGCTGAGCCCTGATATATTTGTTTCTATGTCAACTAATTTTGTAGGATAGGGAGAGTATGTATGCTGTACTACCATGTTCAAAGTTTGTCAATAATAACAGGGGCTGCAGACAGCATCATGGTAGCCCACATAGTGTGAAATAGAATGCAGCCTAAAGATTATCAAACCACTGAAACGTTGTTGAAAAAATCATATAAAATTTTATTAAAGATCTAAGGCGCCCTTCTAAAAGCATATTTTTAGAATACTATCTAAAGCGGTGGTCATGTCAATTGCCCAAATGGTACCATGTACCATGAAAAACTTTGCTGGTAATGAATATTGTCTAATTTTTTTTAGTTCTTTCCTCCAGGAAAATTATTCAAATAATGTTTGATTATCGTGAACTTCAGTTCCTAAGTACATTGAAAGAATCAAAAGGAATATGACTAGCACCTCAAATGAATAGAATAAACACAAAATAGAAATGAGAATAAGATGACTTAAGAACATCGGTGAGAATCCATCCAACATCCTTCCTTGACTGCTATGCTCCAACGCTAGTTAACTTCAAAATTCCAGGGCCTGTGCTAGTTGTCATTCTTCTGGCTTTTCAGGTTCTTTATCAGGATCTTCCTCCTCCTCTTTCTTCTCCTCCTCTTCCTCATCTTCCTCAAAAGGGGGGTCAGCAGGTAATGGAGGAGGAAGAGGTGTCTTCATAGGGCTAAATTGAGGAAATATATCAGGTCGACGACCAGGCCCTGGCCTTTCCCATTCCTGCAAAGCATTAAAAAAATCATTCCTTAAAAATTAAAATTTAAAATCCAAAGAAAATGAAATGTGTAGCTAATTATTGCCCATATTTAGTTTCCTTGAGAATCCACAAACAAATATTAAGATCGGATCACTATAGACCAAGTACTGCTTGAAAACACCAATGGCATCTTTCCTAGGATATATGTAACAAGTGATAACTGCATTGCAAATATTTGGAATTGGGCAGTATGCAACTGAAAGGATTACAAAGTGGAACTTATGGTTTTGGCATAGCCCTCTCTTGATCACAGACCACTAAAGTGGTATTGTTTAATTAAAATGATAAATCATTATAAAGATTTGAGTATTCAACAACAAACACGCCATTGTTATTTAAACAACAAAAGCATTCAAACTTGAAAGTAGTAAATGTCGTTGACTTTGTTGGGATCCTCCCTAGGGGCGTGATGGGGGGCTGAAGGGCCCATAATAGAGTAATAATAGTGGAGGTCATTCAATGTAAAGTGGACTAGGTCCACTATGCTTGCATTTATTAAATAAGGCCCACTATAGTGGTATTCAACAAATGTAATGGGGCCTCAATAAAAGTCCACTATGTAGTTAGGAGGTTGTTACGATTAGGGTTTCTTAATTAGTTATAAATAAGGATGGAGTCCTCCTTATGAGGGGTGAAAGAGTGTTGTATTTGGAGCTTAGCTCATTAGAAGGTTGTCCCCTCAAAAAGGCAAGTGAACAAGAGTGGATTCCTTCCTTCTATAAAAGGATCAATTGTAAAGTGTTGCCCTATCTTGAGGGTTTTGATATTAATAAAGAGTGGACAATTTCTATATTATCCATTGCATCTTGTGTGTGATTTTATATTCAAATCTAAGGTACATAACATTTGGTATCAGAGCTCTTTCTTGACTCAAAAAAAGGAATTTTTTTTCTATTTTGCAGGTTTTTAAAGAAAAAAAAGGGCCACAACACTTAAATAAATTCATGGAGCTTTATGAGCAGAACTTTAAGAAACCAAATGTAGATATGAGTTCCACTTGAATAGATTTCAAAAAAAAATCATCCAAATAAGAGTTCAAGAAGTGAAGATATCACTGATTTTAAATAAGCTATATTAGGGTTTTTACGTGACAACTGCATGGACTGCAGAGCTGATATCTTTTGACAGGGTGCTCAGATTGCCGCCAGACCAATGCCATTGGATAGAGAATTTTCAAAGCTTTGATTTGGTATATATATTATATGTTGTGCTTCTAATCAATATCTAGTGAGTTACAACCCTTGCAAATTTATGCTCTCAAACCCTAATGGACGTGAAGAATGGCGATGTGGTGGAACATACCATAATGTTGTTGGAAAAAACTCTCTAGGATTGGTCTCAGGGAATCCAAGATATAAAGGCAATAATCACTAAATCTAGGGAGCCCTATATTACTGAGACCACATAATCTTCTATCAAGGAAATGTATAACCAAGAAATATATGCTTGGTATGATTTAGAGGATGATTGGTATGATTGATACATGGATAGTTGTCATTTCTGGGATGACAACTACTTTCATCTTCTATTTGATGACTCTACTCCACCTTATGTAGAGAACATCATGGAGGGAAGTCAAGAAGTTGTTATGACTACTAGTTTTCAACTTGCTTATTCTCCAGTGGTAGTGTGTTATGTGGATGATTTTCGTATATGGATGGATCTACATATTTGGATCCACATGACCAAGCTAGGCATTTGGAGCACCATTTGTGATGTCCCGTTCCCAAGAGTAGGCTAGCAGGGAGTGACTTAGTAGTCTATATGTTCTCGTAGACTATAGTCAGGCACAAACAAGGAACTAGAGGAGAAATAAGGGAGAATTGATGGCTAAACGATGAATTTAGCCAAAAAACATAGGAAATGTCACTTAAGCCTAAGTCAACGGAGAAATAGAACGAAAAGGTGTTAAGGGGGACTTAATTAATTAATTACTAACCTTAGGAGGAAAAGCGCCTAGCTTAAGTGAGGTCAATGGTGAATTAGATCGAGAAGAGTATAAAGGGAGGAATTTGACCTAATTCCTCATTATGCTATGTTATGATTTGATGTTCAAAGTTCCTAGAGGAGGAGGAGAATCGACTTCTACTGTTTTGTGGATTTCTGGAGGAAACCACCACCATTGATCGGTTTCGATGTTGAGAGACACACCCTATCCCATTGGAGATACCATCCAGGTATTTCACCGTGCAATCCAAGAGTATCCACTTTGCAGTGTTGCGCAGCTCAACCAGTGAGGGCGCAAGGTCAGATAGAGGGTTTGAGTAGCTGCACGAGATCAAAGCTCAGATTGCAGATTCCTTCTGACCCAGTTGAGATCCAGCCAGGGCGCATAGATTGAGCCACCTACCATCAGATTCTGACGATGGAATCCTTCAAAGCGCGGCATTCAACCATCTAGGGCATAGCTCTTGTGGAAAGACAGTTGGGGTTATAGACGGAGCATCAGAGCAGATCTGGGGAAACCCTTCCGACCCAGTTCCGCATTTGTTAGGGCGAACATTTTGAGTCATATAGCAGTCGATTTCGTTGGTGGAATCATTTGGGTGCATCCAGAGAGCCCAGGAAGTCAGCAGACACCCAGGGGATGAGATCTAGAGCATCAGAGGACAGATCTTCCATCCGAAAATCACCAGCATCAGTCTAGAGGCCAGGGCGCTTCTATTGAGACAGTTTCCAGCTCATTCCAACGGTTATAGCCTTCCGGACGAGTTTTCCAGTTTGTAGTGGTTACCGTGCTTCTCCGGAACCGTCGATTTTGTCGATCTATCCGTGCATGCATCAAATCTGCCTTCATCTTCTAGTCACAGGTATTTTATGTTATTTGCTTGTATTCCAGTGACAATCCATGAGATCTAACTGATGACTATTTTCTATATTTCCAGTATTTCATTGTATTTCCCTACTTAAATCTCATAATACATATTATTGGGCGGTTGTTGTTTCCTTATTTCCGCATGCATCATATATATATTGTTTAAACCATAATGTATAACATGCACATACGACAATCACAAAACATCTCAAGCACATAACTAAAACGCATCCAAAAACCCCCAAAATATCAGATTTGAAGATAAAACGCATCCAGAAACCCCCAGAGTATCAGATCTATGAGACAGAACACTAGATCAGTCGTAGATATCTAGATCAGTTGGAACAGGGATATTTCAGTGGTATCAGAGCTTTAGTCCTGCCAGCCTGTGACTAAAGATGATGAGTGCAGCAGAAGACCCACATGGTTGTGAGCACGTAGGTGACGAATATGTCACTTACAACAGGCGCAAGGAAAGAAGGCCTAGACCTGACTTTCCTCCTTTCCCTCCTAGCTCAAAGGAAGAGAAAGAGGCGCACAGGGAAGCAGAGAGAAGGGCAGAGCGTGAGGTTGAGTGCGAGGTAGAGAGGATGCTAGGAGACAGATATGAGCGACCAGAGGGCAGTGGTAAGGCCCCCATGGATCCAGATGCAACCTTCATGCAGGTTATAAGTGATATGTTAGTTAGTCAACGGGCCATGACATAGTCCTTGGCACAGGTGGCTGATAGATTAGCCATAGTGGGCACCCTAGGCACACCAACCCCACATGCAGCACGAGGGAACTCAGGGGCAGGTAGAAGACCCCAGTCACCTACTCGCACATACACTTCTTCGAGTAGGATTCCCGGACCTTTGTTTCCCAGTTTCCAGAGGGCACCCCTAGTAGTAGCACAGTTGTCGATACCACAGAGGCCGCCCACTCATGCAGAGGACATTGCAGAGTATCGGAGGGAGTCTGCAGCATTGGGCCATGACTTCCATCGGGACATGACCCTAGTCGAGTATTGTGGACTCGGACTCAAGAACCGCCCCATAGAGCCTCAGAGAGGAGGACCGTAGCAATAGCAAGGGCATAACATGGATTTCATCCAAAAAGTTGGTAAACTCACCATACCTTCTTTCGATGGATTGTCCAAATGCACCGCCAGAGCTTGGGTACAGAAGCTAGACACATACTACAAGCTCAACCAGATGACTGAGACAAGGGCCATCAGTTTCGCTACCTTACACTTGGAGGGTGAGGCACACGAGTGGTGGTATCGTGGATTGGTGACATTGGGTCACAATCGCACCACCTCCTACAGGGAATTCACAGAGAGACTCATGCACAGATTTGACAGGAGGGATCCAGAGATCCATTTCAAAGACCTAGCCCAGTTGAGACAAACTGGCACAACATAGGCGTTCATCTCAGAGTTTCAGCGGGTAGCAGTGTTGACCCTCGACCAAGTTTTGGGGAAACTTTGGTCAGTTTTGGCCCACTTTTGGACTTCGACACATTGGTCGAAGGAGCACCTAGGCCGAGCTGAGATCGTGGATCTCACCAATTTTGAGGGTTATGTGGACCTAGTAAAGGGTCCTCTAGGGTTTTGTAACGGGTTTATGGGATGTCGGCCCATGGGGTTTTCCCATGTTTAGGCCTTATTGTAAGGTTTTGTATAATATAAATAAGGAAGAATGTATAGTAGAAAGGGGGGGTTTTGAATGTAGTTTTGTGTGAACAAAGTTGCTTTGTGCAAAGGAAGGTATGTGTGTGATTATAATTCTATAGAGGGTGCAAGTGCTAGGATATAGGGTTTTGGCTATGTGCATTTGACCTAGTTTTGGAAGGAGGATCTGGTGCTCAGTGCGCAGATCTCCTGTCTGATGCGGAGCTCGACTCTGTGGCTTGGTGCACTGGAGTGAATGAATGTAAGATTCTTGCGAATAATAAAGAGGAGAAGCGATTTGTGGACGTAGCCCCACCCTGGGCTGAACCACGTATATCTGGAGTCTCATGGTTTGCTTTGTGCAATGTTATCTCTGTTATGTTTTGTTTAGTGCTTAGATTAGGATTTGTAATGGATATGTATGCATTGCTTAATTGCTTTGCTTATGTTAAAATGCTAGATCTGATCCACAGTGCTAAGTGCTAAGTATTTAAGGTGCATAATCTTTTGTTGTTACTATGCTAGATCTATCTTGATTATGTTATGCGATGTTAATAGGATAATAAACTAATGCATGTCACTTCTTAAGCGTTAATAGAATATTCTACAAAGTGTTATTATCACAGATCTATGTCCCAGCTTGGTTACAGACACCTGCGTCATGTAACCCCCCTTGCTTCTACCTCGGGTGAGACTTCGCCTGCTTCGCAGGTGTTGCCGAAAGGGCTGATAGTCGAGGTTTTGTTGGTGCGTTGTTAAGCGTTGAAGGAGCCCCGGCCGTTAGAATGACGCTCTGGAACGGTTAGAAAACGCATTTATGGGCTTATGGACAGCTTTTGGATGTTGAGACCGCGCCATAAAGGATAGATTTACATTGATGGAAGCATTTTCTGGCCGTTGGAAGATCCATTACGATACCCCGCTCATTTAACTCGTTGGTCATTGCATTGGGACCACTTTTTGCTACCTGTGATTGACTAAGCTAAGCAGAGAATTGTCCGAGTGTCGAGCTGTGTTGTCTGAAATTGGACCCCGCCTGTCCGTTTGTCTACCTCGCCTGTCTGTTAAAAGCTAGAATGTCAGGCGAACCTAGTTAATTGGAGATGTCTGTCGAGAAAGTCCTTAAGAAGCTAATGGCCGACAGACCAATATCCGAAGGTATCCAGGCATCGTCGACTAAGGGACTGCAGGCTTCCCCTTCGACTGGACGTCGTTCCAGTCGTGTCAACCCCGTAACTGAGCAGCGAAGTAAGCACCCCGATGATCTGGCTAATGCAAAGCAGATCCCGTCAATCCTACCCGAATATATTCCACCTTTGGCTGGCATTGTTAACCGCGACAGTATCCCTCGAGACTTTGAGTACTCTGTTTTCACTGCGTGCATACCGAAAAGAATTCGCATAGTCGGGAGTCAGTTAGGACAGATCCCGCTATTGAAGAACAACGACTTCAACTTAGAAGACCGGAAGAACTATGCCATGTTAGCTCCCCACCGCTACCTAACAAAGACAACTGGGAAGAAACCTCACCTCGTCTCACAGCCATGGATTAAGGGGTTGGCGCAGTCCACTGTGTTGAATGTGATGAAGATCCCGAATTTTAGCCGCCACCAGGAGATTAACGCTTGCGTTAAACTCCTCCTGTCGTGCTATCATGACGGATATCTATGGCTCGACAGAAGGATTACTATGGATCCGGCATTGATCCACCAGATCACGAGTTTAAGTGTAAAGGGTCCTGACCCTCAACAATTTTATCCAGGGAAGGTCTCGGATCGTTCCCTGGCGCAGCGCATCAAAGAAGCTTACGAAGAGGTAGAAAAAAAAAGCAAGGTTACAAGGTAGCCTCTATACAGGATGGCGCAGTGCGCCTTGCTTGCCAACTCCTAGCTGGCAAGCTCGTAAGGAAGAACCGCCCCACACAGGTCACCGGGTTCATGGTGGACCTCGCAGGAAAGTGTGTGGAGGGCATGCAGATGAACTGGGCGAACTACCTCGTCAACGAGCTAGAGAAGGATTGTCACGAAGCCCGGGACTTGGGATACGAATCCCATTGCAATTGGTTGATCATTTTGATCACATTTGTCGCTTGGCAAATGCCTGAAGGAGCCACTTTTCCAGAGGTCGAACCTTCGAAGCCATTGGCCGCTCGGTTTTCCACCCTGTGGTATACCAACGACATGACGAAGCAGTGGCAGTCCAATGCTGTGTTTCATGGATATTACCAATAGTTGAAGGTCTCCATCGAATCATTCCCGCATATGACACCGCGCACCCTGCATCAATACCGGCCAATAGCGAAGTTTCACGCTGATCCCCATTTCATCTACATCACCGCGAGAAGAGATGAACACTAGGAAGAATTGCAATCGTACTACAAGCTGACAGATGAAGATATGGAGCAGATTACAAAGGAGTGGCCGGAGGAATTTCTTGTACCTGTCGCTGATGCAGAATTATCCGACACTGACACCATAGGAAGCGGAATAGTTACACGAGTTGAACATGTCGGACAGTCCAGTGGGACGAAGAAGCAGAAAAAGCAGGCTGAAGTCCAGGACGTAGAGAGTGATGAAGAGGACAAAGCTTCTGGAGATAACGGGTCTGACTCGCCAGGAGGAGGAGAAGACGAAGCAGAAGGACAGGGAGGAGGAGATGAAAGAGAAGAAGAGAAGGCAGGAGGCGAAGCTACACCGCCGAAAGATCCCCCTACTAGGACAGTAACACCGCAAAAGAGGAAGGTTTCTCCGAAGAAACCTTCAGCAAGGAAGAAAACGCACACCAATAATCCAAAGTTGGAGGCCACTCTCACCGAGGACGACATCAATCGGGTCCATGGAGTTATGGAGGACGCGTCCGAAGACATCTTGCAGAGATACGGAGAGAAGCAGGAGGAGTTATATGGAAGGATTGAGAGAAAATTGTAAGGTTTTTCCATGTTTAGACCTTATTGTAAGGTTTTGTATAATATAAATAAGGAAGAATGTATTGTAGAAAGGGGGGGGTTTGAATGTAATTATGTGTGAACAAAGTTGTTTTGTGCAAAGGAAGGTATGTGTGTGATTATAATTCTATAGAGGGTGCAAGTGCTAGGATATAGGGTTTTGGCTATGTGCATTTGACCTAGTTTTGGAAGGAGGATCTGGTGCTCAGTGCGTAGATCTTTAGTCTGGTGCGAAACTCGACTCTGTGGCTTGGTGCACTGGAGTGAATGAATGTAAGATTCTGGCGAATAATAAAGAGGCGAAGTGGTTTGTGGACGTAGCCCCACCCTGGGGTGAACCACGTATATCTGGAGTCTCATGGTTTGCTTTGTGCAATGTTATCTCTGTTATGTTTTGCTTAGTGCTTAGATTATGATGTGTAATGGATATGTATGTGTTGCTTAATTGCTTTGCTTATGTTAAAATACTAGATTTGATCCACAGTGCTAAGTATTTAAAGTGCATAATCTTTTGTTGTTACTACGCTAGATCTATCTTGATTATGTTCTGCGATGTTAATAGGGTAATAAACTAATGCATGTCACTTCCTAAGCGTTAACAAAATATTCTGCGAAGTGTTATTATCACAGATCTGTGTCCTAGCTTGGTTACAGACACCTGCGTCATGTAACCCCTCCTGCTTCTACCTCGGGTGAGACTTCGTCTGCTTCGCAAGTGTTGCCGAAAGGGTCGGTAGTGAGGGTTTTGTTGGTGCGTTGTTAAGCGTTGAACCCTGGGTCTGCCCCTGTGCCAACAAATGGTTCCGATGCCGAGACCTGGAACTGTGATTGCTGGGAACTGAAGTAAAGAAAAAGAGAAGTTTTGTGCGTAGATCTGCTGCTGAAGTGCGTAGTACTCAACTTGACTTGCGAAGCTTTGTGCCAAGGAGGTAAGTTGATATGAAGAAAAGAGGTAAGATCCTAAAGAAGCAAGCTTTGTGCTCTGGCAAGAGAAAGATAAGTGAAAATTTTTGTTTTGAAAGCATGAACTTAAGTATGTTTAATAGATTATGTCCTAGTCTGAAGGCTAGGGCGCAGTTGAAAGAAAGAGTTGATGGAAATAAAGAAAGATATGTTATTCCTATGCATAGAAAGNGAAAGATAAGTGAAAATTTTTGTTTTGAAAGCATGAACTTAAGTATGTTTAATAGATTATGTCCTAGTCTGAAGGCTAGGGCGCAGTTGAAAGAAAGAGTTGATGGAAATAAAGAAAGATATGTTATTCCTATGCATAGAAAGTATTTTTGGACTAATAAATGGATGCAGGAACCTAGGAAGAATTTTTTTCAGGTCCAACACTATGATCCGAGGGGAAGTGCGCAGTACAAGAAAGGTTGGGGAACATTTAAAAGAAAAAGAGGATTGACATTGTGTTATAATTGCAGAAGGTCGGGACATCTTGCTAAGGAATGTCCTGAGGTAAGCCCTATTTGTCTTTGTTTTAAGGTTGTTGGTTATGAGGTTGAGGATTGTCCAAGGATTTTTGTTAAAGTTGAAGGAATGAACATGAGACAAGAAAACTATGAAGAAAGTCAAGAGACTAAAGGCATGATAGAGAGTCATAAAAAGAAAGGATCAGAGGAAGTTCAAACTACGATATTACAGCTAAAAGAAACGATGGATGTTCATAAAGATGTCAGTTTACCAGAAAGCCTGAAAGCAAAACAGCGCATAAGTGCAAGAATAGAAGACTTCGACATAGACTGTGTCTTGGATGAAGAAACACAAGTGAATATTAAGACAGAGGAAACTTGGGAAATTTTGGGAAAGCCTACTGTGGTATCTTCGTTAGGAAGGATAGGCTTGTTTAAGGGAAAGATGATAACCTTATGTGGAAGAGTTACTAATGTATCTATTATTGTTCATGGAACATCGACTAAAGAAGAATTTGAAGTCATTCGGTTTGTTGGGGACAGCACCCCTTTCCCACTGTTGTTAGGTAAGACTTGGATTGAGAAAGATCAGATCAGAAGGAAAGCAGAGGAAGAAGCTACAGAAAAGAAAAAGCAAGAATTAAGGGATTTCATAGCTAGGAAAATAGACCGACTAATAGAAGAACGAGAGGATAAGTCGAAGCAACAGAGCAAAGTAACAACGCGGGAGGGACAGAAGGCAAGAGAATTAGTTGTCAAGGTTGAAAGAATGCAAGAAGGCTTGAAGGACCTATTTATCCAAGAAAGAAGTATGTCCACTCAGGAAATGTTAAGAAAAGAGATATTAACTTCAAACCCTTTGAGGGCACCTCAACAGTGCAAGGCCACTACGCTTGGGGAAGATAAGAATAAAAATGGAAAGAGGATTCCAGAAATAGTTAGAGAGACTTAGATAACAGGAAAAAAGGCAAGGAAACTCAATAAAAAGAAATCTGAGTTGGAAAAGCTACAAGAAGCTACAGAAACCAGATGGAAGACTTCGCAAACTAGAACCTCGTAGGAGGCAGGTTCGCAGGATTTGAACCTCGCTGGAAAAGCAGGTCCGCACAGAATTGGACTTCGCCCTGGCAAAGTTATATGACCGTTGGAGGCACCCCGACCGTTAGCATGACGCTCTGGAACGGTTAGAAAATGCATTTATGGGCTTATGGACCGCTTTTGGACGTTGAGATCGCGCCATAAAGGATAGATTTACATTGATGGAAGCATTTCCTGGCCGTTGGAAGATCCGTCACGATACCCCGCTTATTTAACTCGTTGGTCGTTGCACTCGGACCACTTTTTGCTACCCGTGATTGACTAAACTAAGCAAAGAATTGTCCGAGTGTCGAGCTGTGCTATCTGAAATTGGACCTCGCCTATCCGTTTATCTACCCCGCAATCCGTTTGTCTACCTCGCCTATCTGTTAAAAGCTAGAATATCGGACGAACCTAGTGAATTGGAGAAGTTTGTCGAGGAAGTCCTTAAGAAGCTAAAAGCCGACAAACCGATATCCGAAGGTATCCAGGCGTCGTCGACTAGGGGACTGCAGGCTTCCCCTTCGACTAGACATCGTTCCGACCATGTCAACCCCGTAACTGAGCAACGAAGTAAGCACCGCGGTGATGTGGCTAATGCGAAGCAGATCTCGTCAATCCTACCCGAATATATTCCACCTTTGGCTAGCGCTGTTAACCGCAACAGTATCCCTCGAGACTTTGAGTACTCCGTTTTCACTGCGTACATTCCGAAAGGAATTCGCATAGTCATGAGTCAGTCAAGACATATCCCGTTATTGAAGAACAATGACTTCAACTTAGGAGACCGGAAGAACTACGCCATGTTAGCTTCCCACCGCTACCTAACGAAGACAACCGGGAAGAAACCTCGCCTCGTCTCACAGCCATGGATTAAGGGGTTGGCGCATTCCACCGTGTTGAATGTGATGAAGATCCCGCATTTTGGCCGCCACCGGGAGGTTAACGCTTGCGTTAAACTCCTCCTGTCGTGCTATCATAGCGGATATCTATGGCTCGACAAAAGGATTACTGTGGATCCGGCGTTGATCCACTGGATCACAGGTTTAAGTGTGAAGGGTCCTGACCCTCCGCAGTTTTATCCAGGGAAGGCCTCGGATCCTTCCCTGGTGCAGCACATCAAAGATGCTTACGGAGAGATAGAAAAAGGAAAGCGAGGTTACAAGGTAGTCTCTATACAGGATGGCGCAGTGCGCCTTCCTTGCAACTCCTAGCTGGCAAGCTCGTAAGGAAGAACCGCCCCACACAGGTCACTAGGTTCGTGGTGGACCTCATAAGAAAGTGTGTGGAGGGCATGCAGATGAACTAGGCGAACTACCTCGTCAACAAGCTAGAGAAGGATTGTCGTGAAGCCCAACACTTGCGATACGAATTCCATTACAGTTGGTTGATCATTTTGATCACATTTGTCGCTTGGCAAATGCCTGAAGGAGCCACTTTTCCAGAGGTTGAACCTTCGGAGCCATTGGCTACTCGGTTTTCCACCCTGTGGTATACCAACGACATGACGAAGCAATGGCAGTCCAATGTTGTGTTTCATGGATATTACCAACAGTTGAAGGTCGCCATCGAATCATTCCTACGTATGACACCACGCACCCTGCATCAGTATCGGCCCATAATGAAGTTCTGCGTTGATCCCCCTTTCATCTACATCACCACGCGAAGAGATGAACACCAGGAAGAATTGCAGTCGTACTACAAGTTGATAGATGAAGATATGGAGCAGATTACAAAGGAATGGTCGAAGGAATTTATTGTACCTATCGCTGATGCAGAATTATCCGACACTAACACCATAGGAAGCCCAATAGTTACACGAGTTGAACATGTCGGACAGTCCAATGGGACGAAGAAGCAGAAAAAGCAGGCTGAAGTCCAGGACGTAGAGAGTGATGAAGAGGACAACGCTTCTGGAGATAACGGGTCTGATTTGCCAGGAGGAGGAGAAGACGAAGCAGAAGGACAGGGAGGAGGAGATGAAATAGAAGAAGAGAAGGGAGGAGGCGAAACTACACCGCCGGAAGATCCCCCTACTGGGACAGTAACACCGCAAGAGGAAGGTTTCTCCAAAGAAACCTTCAGCGAGGAAGAAAATGCGCGCCAATAAGCCACAGTTGGAGGCCACTCTCACCGAGGACGACATCAATATGGTCCATGGAGCTATGGAGGACGCGTCCGAAGACATCTTGCAGAGATACGGAGAGAAGCAGGAAGAGTTATATGGAAGGATTGAGAGGAAATTGAAGGAAGTGCAGCAAGTTGTTTGCTTGGTCCGCACAGTACCTGTTGTGCCCTCTACACCTTCCTCGTCACAGACTGCAAAATTGGGGGATGAACCAGCCCAATTGAGAAGGATTGCGGATACAACAGAAGCCCGGTTCCAGAGAGCGCAGGAAGAGAAAGAGAAGGCTACAAAAGCCTTGAAAAAGAAGAAAGACGAAGTCCTAATACAATTACGAGCAGCGCAGGACAGTGTAGCAGCCCAGGAAAGCAAGAAAGTAGAGCTTCAAGCGAAGCTTCAGGAGGAAAAAGACCAGCTACAAAGGGAAAAAGAGCAGCTGCTCGCGGAGCAAGCCGTGGTCAAAGAAGCGATAAGTAAAGCACGTCGCTCTGTACCAAGATTGGTACAGGAGTAGCAAGAGTTGGTCGAAGCTCAAATAGTGAAGCTCGCAAAGATCATCCAGCAGCTTCAGGTTAGAATAACAGAATTGGAGGCCCAAACAGTACCGAGCACCCCGCAGGAGGTGCGTGACCAGAGGGAGGAGACCGCCAAAAACAGAGTAGCAAGGATAAGAGCCCTCGCCTCGGAATGTAAGCAGATGAGTGATAGAAGCGCCCAGACATATGAACGCCTCTCTGAGGCTCTAGAGCTAAGGAAATTGGAAGCGCAGTTATAGGAGGTGCAGCAGCAAGCATATTCGTTGCAGGCGCAGATGAAGCTGCTCACCGTAGTGGAAAGAATGAAGAGATCCCAGGAACAACGTGCAATACAGCAGCAGATCACTTCCCTCCAGGGTAAGGTAATGGAAGTAACGCAGAAGCTACAACCTGTGCAGGATGAAGCTTGCAAGGTGTTTGAGGAGATTGATGGACGGGGCTCACAACTAGATCAAGTAGTTGTAGCAGTAGAACAGCGCCTGGAAGGGCCTGTTATAGAGCAGACAGTCCAGGAGCTCGTTGAGCAGGAGGCTCAAGCGAGGCAGCAAGTCGAGGCAGCTCGAGTTAAGATCGAGGCTTTCGAAGCAACATTGTCCGCACCTGAGTGACTTGGGACGAGTCACAGGTGAGTGTTGGGGGCCTGTTGGCCCTCGACCAAGTTTTGGGGAAACTTTGGTTAGTTTTGGCCCACCTTTGGACTTCGACACATTGGTCGAAGAAGGAGCGCCCAAGTGGAGCTGAGATCATGGATCTCACCGATTTTGAGGGTTATGTGGACCTAGTAAAGGGTCCTCTAGGGTTTTGTAACGGGTTTATGGGATGTCAACCCATGGGGTTTTCCCATGTTTAGGCCTTATTTAAGGTTTTGTATAATATAAATAAGGAAGAATTTATTGTAGAAAGGGGGGGTTTTGAATGTAGTTTTGTGTGAACAAAGTTACTTTGTGCAAAGGAAGGTATGTGTGTGATTATAATTCTGTAGAGGGTGCAAGTGCTATGATATAGGGTTTTGGCTATGTGCATTTGACCTAGTTTTGGAAGGAGGATCTAGTGCTCGGTGCGCAAATCTCCTGTCTGGTGCGGAGCTCGACTCTGTGGCTTGGTGCACTGGAGTGAATGAATGTAAGATTTTGGCGAATAATAAAGAGGCGAAGCGGTTTGTGGACGTAGCCCCACCCTGGGGTGAACCACGTATATCTGGAGTCTCATGGTTTGCTTTGTGCAATGTTATCTCTGTTATGTTTTGCTTAGTGCTTAGATTAGGATGTGTAATGGATATGTATGTGTTGCTTAATTGCTTTGCTTATGTTAAAATGTTAGATCTGATCCACAATGCTAAGTGCTAAGTATTTAAGGTGCATAATCTTTTGTTGTTACTACACTAGATCTATCTTGATTATGTTCTGCGATGTTAATAGGGTAATAAACTAATGCATGTCACTTCCTAAGCGTTATTAGAATATTCTGCGAAGTGTTATTATCATAGATCTGTGTCCCAGCTTAGTTACAGACACCTGCATCCTGTAACCCCCCCTGCTTCTACCTCGGGTGAGACTTCGTCTGCTTTGCAGGTGTTGCCGAAAGGACCGGTAGTCGGGGTTTTTTTGGTGCGTTGTTAAGCATTCAACTGCCCCTGTGCCAACAAGCAGTGGCAGTGACAGATATATCTGAGCCCCGACTGATCATGTTATTCACAGATGGGCTCACAGAACCCTTGAGAGGATGGGTGAAGGCATACCGACCTCACACCTTGCAGGATGCCATTCTACGCACTAGAGATTTGGCAGACTCAATACCAAAAACTAAACCTTTTTCCAAACCCTTCATACCACAGAAGGATCAAGAGAGGAAGCCAGTCTAGAGGGAATGGAAGGGCAAGGAGAAACTGGATGATGAGACGAGGCGAGAGCTTATGAGGAAGAAGCTTTGCTTCAACTGCAGAGATCCTTGGGTCCCAGGCCACAGGTGCATGGGCAAGGGAGAGATTCACTATATTGAGGTGGCAGTAGACAGTGTGGACAGTGAGGAGGAGTAGCAGGACAGCGGATCCACCAACTCAGAGGAGTCAGAGCAGGCAGAGGAGTAGCCTCCTTGTAGACCACCGACATCGGCAGGGGCCCACCCACCGGTAGTTTCACAGCCTACTAAGCAGGCTAGCAGACGAAAACCAGCAAAGGGAGGAGTCATAGCGACCCTTTCTGGTGTTCCCAGGTACGACACCCTCCAGATCAGAGGGACTATTCAGGGGCAAAGGGCAATCGCCCTGATAGATGGTGGGGCCATCCACAACTTCATCGACGCTTCATTGGTATTGAGACGGGCCCTTCAGACAGAGGAGTTTGAGGGATTTGATGTCACAATAGTCGATGGCCATACAGTGGAGTGTCTAGACAAAGTTCCGGACTTGGAGATCAAATTAGGCAACTACACCGTGAGAGATACATTTTATGTGGTTGACCTATCAGACACAGATGTGGTGTTGGGAGTCCAGTGGTTGATCACCTTGGGTAAAATCACCACTAACTAACAAACCTTGGAGATGGGGTTCAAGGACAGTCACGAGAAGAGGGTTGTACTGAGGGGAATGTCAACAGGAGCACCCAAGACAGTCTCAGCCAATAGGATGGAGAGGATCTTCAGGCATGGGGAGGTAGCATTTGTCGCAGAGTGATTGATCACTACGCGGAAGGATTCCGAGGGTCGACAGCAGTATCGGACAAAGATCAGTAACTTGTTGGGACGACATCAACAGGTTTGTTGTTCGATTCCACTAGGGAGACCGCCGGACAGGGGATTTGAGCACATCATTGAGTTGGAGGAGGGGGCCAAACCCATGATCACCCCACCATATCGTCATCCTAAGAGATTCAAGGATGAGATAGAAAAAGCAATCAAGGAATTGCTAGCAATGGGACACATTAGACCTAGTAGCAGTCCATTCGCCTCTTCAGCTGTCTTAATCCTGAAGAAGGATGGTACCATGAGGATGTGCATCGATTACCGAGCCTTGAAGAAGAAACCCATCAAGAACCGGTATCCTATCCCTCGCATTAACGAGTTGATGGATGAGCTGCATGGGGCAGTTTTCTTCTCGAAGATTGATCTATGCTCTGGATATCATCAGAACATCATCCGAGAGCAGGACATAGAGAAGACGGCATTTCGGTGCCATTTTGGCCATTTCGAGTTTTTAGTTATGCCATTTGGGCTAACCAATGCACCAGCTACATTCCAGTCTTGAATGAACCACATATTCAAGGGGCAGTTGAGGAAATCAGTTTTGGTTTTCTTCGATGACATTTTGGTCTACAACAAGACATGGCAAGAGCATATGGGGCACTTGGAGGAGGTGTTGAGCATCATGGAGGCGCAATCACTCTACGCCAAAGAGTCCAAATGTGAGTTCGGGATGACAAAGTTGCTTTACTCGGGCCACATCATCAGTGCACAAGGGGTTCAAGTGCATCAGGAGAAGATCAAGGCCATTTTGGATTGGCCAACACCCAGGAGTTTGACAGAGTTGAAGAGCTTCTTTGGGCTGTGCAGCTATTACAGGAGGTTTGTCAGGGGGTTTTCGCAGTTAGGATCACCACTCACAGATTTGACCAAGAAGGGTGTCTTTCAGTGGACAGAGAAGTCACAGCGTACATTTGAGAAGATGAAGGAGGTTATGAGCACATGCCATGTTCTAGCCCTTTCGGACTTCTCGCAATCGTTCGTCTTGGAGTGCGACGCATCAGGGGTGGGGATTGGAGTAGTGTTGATGCAGGGAGGCCACCCCATTGTATATGAGAGGAGGAAGCTCAGCAAATCGGAGAGACTCTATCCTATTTACGACAAGAAAATGCTAGCAATCATGCACGCCTTAACCAAATTCAGGCAGTATCTAGTGGGTAGCAGATTTGTAGTGAAGACTGATCACAACAGTCTCAAGTATTTCCTGGATCATAAAGACCTCAGTGAGAAATAGCAGAAGTGGATCTCGAAGATCCAAGCCTTTGACTTTGACATTGAGTATGTCAAGGGAAAAAGGAACATCGTAGCAGACGCCTTGTCTAGGAGGCCACCAGGGTGTTCGATGATGGACATTTGCACAAATTGGAAAGCATATTTGTTGGTGGAATACTCCAAAAACAAATTTGCTTGTGAGGTGATGGATGCATAGGTGGTTGATGATAGATATCGGGTACTAGATGACATCATTTTCTACAAGGACCGGATCTACTTGGTTCCAGAATCTACCTTAAAGAGGAAGATTTTGAAGGTGTGTCATGATTCGCCTACAGCAGGGCACCAGGGGTACTTCAAAAATTGTAGGCAAATCAGGGAGAGATTCTCATGGAAGGGTCTCAAGGATGATGTACTGCAGCACATCCAGGAGTGCACGACTTGTCAGCAAAATAAGTCTGAGTAGACACACCCAGCAAAATTACTTCAGCCTCTACCCATTCCAGAGCAGAAATGGGAGAGCATTTCTATGGATTTCATTATAGACCTTCCTCGAGTGCAGGGTAGGGACTATATATTCGTGGTGGTCGACAGACTGACCAAATTTGCACATTTCTTTGCCATACCCACAGACTACAAGGCCATACAGGTAGCAGAGTTGTTTTTCAGAGAGGTATTCTGGTTGCATGGCCTACCCAAGCAGATAGTCAGTGATAGGGATGGGTGCTTCATCAGCGCATTTTGGCAGGAGCTATTTCGGTTGACAGGCACAGAGCTAGCCACGAGTACCAGCTATCATCCCCAGACAGATGGACAGACGGAGATTGTCAACAAATGGGTGGAGGGGTATCTGTGGAACTATGTGGGAGGACAGCAGCGCACATGGGTGAAGTGGTTGCACATGGGTGAGTATTGTTACAACACAAATCACCATATGTCTATCAGGATGTCACCATTTAGAGCATTGTATGGATACGATGCACCCACTTTTGTGGAGACTGTGTTTGGAGATAGCAGGGTCCCGAAGGCCAAAGATTTGGTGGAGGAGAGCCGAAGGATTCTGCGGGCAGTGAAGGAAAACTTGCAAGCAGCATAGTGTTGAAATAATGTAACTGCGAAGAGTATTCTTATTATTATTGTTATTTTATTCATTAGATTAATCCCCATTGTGGATTAATCATGTCGGTAATTGTATTAGGACCAAATCCCCTTTTGCGGATTGGTCATCGGACNATTAAAGTGGGTAAGAGATTTAAGGATGAAGGAAGGTGAAGTGGAAGTTAGTTCACATTCTGAAGTTGCACTATACTTCAAAGGACAATGCATCAAGCATGCAATAGATTTCTCCATGAAGTACGATTACCTCACTAAGGAGCCGCCGCATTCAGAGAAAATGGCCATCAAAAATATTTCAGCGTTTGGTATCTCGGTGTGGATAGATATGAAGGAAGAACCACCATAAACATTCATTGTCCTACTTTTCTACTTATGTATGTGTGGTGTGTTTAAATTTTGTTTATGTATGTTAGATATATTATATGTGTGTGTGAGAGTGTGATTTTTATTTGTAATCCAATGATGAAGAACCAAATATGTAACAGAGTGACATAATTCAGGCTTGTTGTTCTTCATGTTCTTCGGAGCTATAAGAAACACATAACTGGTTGAAGTCTGTTAAAAACTGAAGATTATTGTTGTACTTCGGTGCTTCAAAGTCAAAGTTACAGGTTACCTCGTTGTTTTGTAATGTGCTATTGTTCAAGTGTTTATGTAAAAATAAGAACCTGTATCTTGATGCAAGCTGGTAGCCCCAGTTTCAAGTACAATGTTTTTATTGGAAGTCACCTTGTGTAAA
>SNQJ01S0025683.1:171169-189853 GCA_010110895.2 Picea sitchensis
TTTAATAAATACAAACATAGTGGACCTAGTCCACCTTACATTGAATGGCCTCCACTATTATTACTCTATTATGGGCCCTTCGGCCCCCCCATTAAACCCCTAGGGAGGATCCCAACATTCCACCCCCCTTAGAAAAGCGTTGTCCTCAATGCTTGTTGTGAGAAGGTACAACCATAAACCGGGGTCCCATGGATGAGTGTGGACCGTAATGTTGAAGTAGGCTAGAGAACCAAAGTCCCATGTACAAGTGCTAGCCACCATGTTGAAGTAGTCCAAGATCCACCTTAAATCTGGATCCCATGTCCAAGTGCTCATGTGGAATCCCCTTTAAAGATACTTGAACTCAATAACCAACTGAAAATGGTGAAATATCCCTGATCCAACTGATCTGGATATCCACTGCTGATCTAGTGTTCTGTCTCACAGATCTGGTACTCTGGGGGTTTCTGGATGCGTTTTATCTTCAGATCTGATATTCTGGGGGTTTCTGGATGCGTTTTAGTTATGTGCTTGAGATGTTTTGTGATTGTTGCATGTGCATGTTATACATTATGGTTTAAACAATATATATATGATGCATGCGGAAATAAGGAAAACAACCGCCCAATAATATGTATTATGAGATTTAAGCAGGGAAATACAATGAAATACTGGAAATATAGAAAATAGTCATCAGTTAGATTTCATGGATCGTCACTGGAATACAAGCAAATAACATAAAATACCCGTGACCAAAAGATGAAGGCAGATCTGATGCATGCACGGATAGATCGGCAAAATCGGTGGTTCCGGAGAAGCACGGTAATCGCTACAAACTGGAAAATTCGTCTGGAAGGCTATAACCGTCGGAACGAGCTGNGGAAACTATCTCAATAGAAGCGCCCTGGCCTCTAGACTGATCCTGGTGATTGTCGGATGGAAGATCTGTCCTCTGATGCTCCGGATCTCATCCCCTGGGGGTCTGTGCACCTCTTGGACTCTCTGGATGTGCCCAAATGATTCCACCAACGAAATCGGCTGCTATATGACTCAAAATGTTCGCCCTGGCAAATGTAGAACTGGGTCGAAAGGGTTTCCCCAGATCTGCTCTGATGCTTCGTCTATAACCCCAATTATCCTTCCACAAGAGCTGCGCCCTGAATGGATGAATGCTGCGCTCTGAAGGATTCCATCGTCAAAATTTGATGGTAGGTGGCTCAATCTATGCGCCTTGGCTAGATCTCAACTGGGTCAGAAGGAATCTAGAATCTGAGCTCTGATCTCGTGCAGCTACACAAACCCTCTATCTAACCTTGCGGCCTCACTGGCTGAGCTGTGCAACACTGCAAACTAGATACTCCTGAATCACACGGTGAATACCTGGATGGTATCTTCGATGGGCTAGGGTGTGTCTCTTAACACCGAAACCGATCAATGGTGGTGGTTTCCTCCAGAAATCCACAAAACAGTAGAAGTCGATTCTCCTCCTCTGGGAACTCTCAACATCAAATCATAACATAGCATAATGAGGAATTAGGTCGAATTCCTCCCTTTATACTCTTCCTGATCTAATTCACCATTGACCTCACTTAAGTTGGGTGCTTTTCCTCCTAAGGTGAGTAACTAATTAATTAAGTCCCCCCTTAACACCTTTTCGTTCTATTTCTCCGTTGACTTAGGGTTAAGTGACATTTCCTATGTTTTTTGGCAAAATCATCATTTAGCCATCAATTCTCCCTTATTTCTCCTCTAGTTCCTTGTTTGTGCCTAACTATAGTCTACGAGAACAGATAGACTACTAAGTCACTCCTTGCTGGCCTACTCTTGGGAACGGGACATCATAGTCCTCCCTTCCCGAGATTGCTTGTCCTCAAGCAACATCAATCTTGGGTGCTGCAAAATATGCTCCCCCTCCCACGTGGCGTCCTCCACTGGAAGTCCCCTCCATCTAACCAAGCACTCCTTGATGATCCTGTTCCTCAACCTGCGCTCTCTCTGCTCGAGCACCTCCTCTGGCACTAGCTCCAATTGGCCCTCCTTGTCTAAGGGTGGCAACTCCTTTGAAGTGTTGATTTGCTATCCCACTGCCTTTTTGAGGCAAGAAACATGAAAGACATTATGAATCTTGCTACCTTTTGGTAGCTCTAGCTCGTATGCCACCTCGCCTACCCTCCGAATGACTCTGTATGGCCCATAAAATCTCGGCTTTAGTTTCTCTGCTCCGCTCCTCTTCAAGGAGGATTGTCGGTATGGTTGTAACCGCAGAAAAACCAAGTCCGCAACCCGAAATTGCACTCCACTCTCTGCCTATCTGCATAGGTCTTCTGCTGGTTCTATGCTGCCTGCAAGTTTTCCTTCACTGCCCGCAGAATCCTCCGGCTCTCCTCCACCAAATCTTTGGCCTTCGGGACCCTGCTATCTCCAAACACAGTCTCCACAAAAGTGGGTGCATCGTATCCATACAATGCTCTAAATGGTGACATCCTGATAGACATATGGTGATTCGTGTTGTAACAATACTCACCCATGTGCAACCACTTCACCCATGTGCGCTGCTGTCCTCCCACATAGTTCCTTAGATACCCCTCCACCTATTTGTTGACAATCTCCGTCTGTCCATCTGTCTGGGGATGATAGCTGGTACTCGTGGCTAGCTCTGTGCCTATCAACCGAAATAGCTTCTGCCAAAATGCGTTGATGAAGCACCCATCCCTATCACTGACTATCTGCTTGGGTAGGCCATGCAACCATAATACCTCTCTGAAAAACAACTCTGCTACCTGTATGGCCTTGTAGTCCGTGGGTATGGCAAAGAAATGTGCAAATTTGGTCAGTCTGTCGACCACCACGAATATATAGTCCTTACCCTACACTCGAGGAAGGTTTGTAATGAAATCCATAGAAATGCTCTCCCATTTCTGCTCTGGAATGGGTAGAGGCTGAAGTAATCCTGCTGGGTGTGTCTGCTCAGACTTGTTCTGTTGACAAGTTGTGCACTCCCGGATGTGCTGCAGTACATCATCCTTGAGACCCTTCCATGAGAATCTCTCCCTGATTTGCCTACAATTTTTGAAGTACCCCTGGTGCCCTGCTATAGGTGAATCATGACACACCTTCAGAATCTTCCTCTTTCAGGTAGATTCTGGAACCAAGTAGATCCGGTGCTTGTAGAAAATGATGTCATCTAGTACCCGATATCTATCATCAACCGCCTGTGCATCCATCACCTCACAAGCAAATTTGGTTTTGGAGTATTCCACCAACAAATATGCTTTCCAATCTGTGCAAATGTCCATCATCGAACACCCTGGTGGCCTCCTAGACAAGGCGTCTGCTACGATGTTCCTTTTTCCCTTGACATACTCAATGTCAAAGTCAAAGGCTTAGATCTTCGAGACCCACTTCTGCTGTTTCTCACTGAGGTCTTTCTGATCCAGGAAATACTTGAGACTGTTGTGATCAGTCTTCACTACAAATCTGCTACCCACTAGATACTGCCTGAATTTGGTTAAGGCGTGCATGATTGCTAGCGTTTTCTTGTCGTAAATAGGATAGAGTCTCTCCGACTCGTTGAGCTTCCTCCTCTCAAATACAATGGGGTGGCCTCCCTGCATCAACACTGCTCCAATCCCCACCCCTGATGCGTCGCACTCCAAGACGAACGATTGCGAGAAGTCCGAAAGGGCTAGAACATGGCATGTGCTCATAACCTCCTTCATCTTCTCAAATGTACGCTGTGACTTCTCTGTCCACTGAAAGGCACCCTTCTTGGTCAAATCTGTGAGTGGTGATCGTAACTGCAAAAACCCCTGACAAACCTCCTGTAATAGCTGCACAGCCCAAAGAAGCTCTTCAACTCTGTCAAACTCCTGGGTGTTGGCCAATCCAAAATGGCCTTGATCTTCTCCTGATGCACTTGAACCCCTTGTGCACTGATGATGTGGCCCGAGTAAAGCAACTCTGTGATCCCGAACTCACATTTGGACTCTTTGGCGTAGAGTGACTGCGCCTCCATGATGCTCAACACCTCCTCCAAGTGCCCCATATGCTCTTGCCATGTCTTGCTGTAGACCAAAATGTCATCGAAGAAAACCAAAACTGATTTCCTCAACTGCCCCTTGAATATGTGGTTCATTCAAGACTGGAATGTAGCTGGTGCATTGGTTAGCCTGAATGGCATAACCGGAAACTCGAAATGGCCAAAATGGCACCGAAATGCCGTCTTCTCTATGTCCTACTCTCAGATGATGTTCTGATGATATCCAGAGCATAGATCAATCTTCGAGAAGAAAACTGCCCCATGCAGCTCATCCATCAACTCGTCAATGCGAGGCATAGGATACCGGTTCTTGATGGGTTTCTTCTTCAAGGCCCGGTAATCGATGTACATCCTCATGGTACCATCCTTCTTCAAGACTAAGACAACTGAAGAGGCGAATGGACTGCTACTAGGTCTGATGTGTCCCATTGCTAGCAATTCCTTGATTGCTTTTTCTATCTCATCCTTGAATCTCTTAGGATGATGATATGGTGGGGTGATCATGGGTTTGGCCCCCTCCTCCAACTCAATGATGTGCTCAAATCCCCTGTCCGGCGGTCTCCCTGGTGGAATCGAACCAAAAACCTGCTGATGTCGTCCCAACAAGTTCCTGATCTCTGTTCGATACTGCTGTCGACCCTCGGAATCCTTCCGCGTAGTGATCAAGCACTCTGCGACAAATTCTACCTCCCCATGCCTGAAGATCCTCTCCATCCTATTGGTTGAGACAATCCTGGGTGCTCCTGTCGACATTTCCCTCAGTACAACCCTCTTCTCGTCACTGTCCTTGAACCCCATCTCCAAGGTTTGGTAGTTAGTGGTGATTTTACCCAAGGTGATCAACCACTGGACTCCAAACACCACATCTGTGTCTGATAGGTCAACCACATAAAATGTATCTCTCACGGTGTAGTTGCCTAATTTGATCTCCAAGTTCGCAACTCTGTCTAGACACTCCACTGTATGGCCATCGGCTATTGTGACATCAAATCCCTCAAACTCCTCTGTCTGAAGGGCCTGTATCAATACTAATGAAGCATCGATGAAGTTGTGGATGGCCCCACCATCTATCGGGGCAATTTCCCTTTGCCCCTGAATAGTCCCTCTGATCCGGAGGGTGTCGTACCTGGGAACACCAGAAAGGGTCGCTATGACTCCTCCCTTTGCTGGTTTTCGTCTGCTAGCCTGCTCAGTAGGTTGTGGAACTACCGGTGGGTGGGCCCCTGCTGATGTCAGTGGTCTATGAGGAGGCTGCTCCTTTGCCTGCTTTGACTCCTTTGAGCTGGTGGATTCGCTGTCTTGCTCCTCCTCCTCACTGTCCACACTGTCTACTGCCACCTCAATATAGTGAATCTCTCCCTTGCCCATGCACCTGTGGCCTAGGACCCAAGGATCTCTGCAGTTGAAGCAAAGCTTCTTCCTCATAAGCTCTCGCCTCGTCTCATCATCCAATTTCTCCTTGCCCTTCCATTCCCTCTAGACTGGCTTCTGCTCTTGATCCTTTTGTGGTACTAAGGGTTTGGAAAAAGGTTTAGTTTTTGGCATTGAGTCTACCAAATCTCTAGTGCGTAGAATGGCATCCTGCAAGGTGTGAGGTCGGTATGCCTTCACCCATCCTCTCAAGGGTTCTGTGAGCCCATCTGTGAATAACATGATCAGTCGGGGTTCAGATATATCTGTCACTGCCACTGCTTGTTGGCACAGGGGCAGTTCAATGCTTAACAATGCACCAAAAAAACCCCGACTACTGGTCCTTTCGGCAACACCTGCAAAGCAGGCGAAGTCTCACCCGAGGTAGAAGCAGGGGGGGTTACAGGATGCAGGTGTCTGTAACCAAGCTGGGACACAGATCTGTGATAATAACACTTCGCAGAATATTCTGCTAACGCTTAGGAAGTGACATGCATTAGTTTATTACCCTATTAACATCGCATAACATAATCAAGATAGATCTAGCGTAGTAACAACAAAAGATTATGCACCTTAAATACTTAGCACTTAGCACTGTGGATCAGATCTAACATTTTAACATAAGCAAAGCAATTAAGCAACACATACATATCCATTACACATCCTAATCTAAGCACTAAGCAAAACATAACAGAGATAACATTGCACAAAGCAAATCATGAGACTCCAGATATACGTGGTTCACCCCAGGGTGGGGCTACGTCCACAAACCGCTTCGCCTCTTTATTATTCGCCAGAATCTTACATTCATTCACTCCAGTGCACCAAGCCACATAGTCGAGCTCCGCACCAGACAGGAGATTTGCGCACTGAGCACCAGATCCTCCTTCCAAAACTAGGTCAAATGCACATAGCCAAAACCCTATATCATAGCACTTGCACCCTCTACAGAATTATAATCACACACATACCTTCCTTTGCACAAAGCAACTTTGTTCACACAAAACTACATTCAAAAACCCCCCTTTCTACAATAAATTCTTCCTTATTTATATTATACAAAACCTTACAATAAGGCCTAAACATGGGAAAACCCCATGGGTTGACATCCCATAAACCCGTTACAAAACCCTAGAGGACCCTTTACTAGGTCCACATAACCCTCAAAATCGGTGAGATCCGCGATCTCAGCTCCGCCTGGGCGCTTCTTCTTCGACCAATGTGTCGAAGTCCAAAAGTGGGCCAAAACTAACCAAAGTTTCCCCAAAACTTGGTCGAGGGCCAACAGGCCCCCAACAGTCACCTGTGACTCGTCCCAAGTCACTCAGGTGCGGACAATGCTGCTTCGAAAGCCTCGATCTTAACTCGAGTTGCCTCGACTTGCTGCCTCGCTTGAGCCTCCTGCTCAGTGAGCTCCTGGACTGTCTGCTCTGTAACAAGCCCTTCCAGGCGCTGTTTTACTGCTACAACTACTTGATCTAGTTGTGAGCCCCGTCCATCAATCTCCTCAAACACCTTGCAATCTTCATCCTGCACAGGTTGTAGCTTCTGCGTTACTTCCATTACCTTACCCTGGAGGGAAGTGATCTGCTGCTGTATTGCGCGTTGCTCCTGGGATCTCTTCATTCTTTCCACTGCGGTGAGCAGCTTCATCTGCGCTTGCAACGAATATGCTTGCTGCTGTGCCTCCTATAACTGCGCTTCCAATTTCCTTAGCTCTGGATCCTCAGCGAGGCATTCATATGTTTGGACGCTTCTATCACTCAACTGCTTACATTTCGAGGCGAGGGCTCTTATCCTTGCTATTGTGTTTTTGGCGGTCTCCTCCCTTTGGTCACACACCTCCTGCGGGGTGCTCGATACTGTTTGGGCCTCCAATTCTATTATTCTAACCTGAAGCTGCTGGATGATCTCTGTGAGCTTCACTATTTGAGCTTCGACCGACTCCTGCTACTCCTGTACTAATCTTGGTACAGAGCGACGTGCTTTACTTACCGCTTCTTTGACCACGGCCTGCTCCGCGAGCAGTTGCTCTTTTTCCCTTTGTAGCTGGTCTTTTTCCTCCTGAAGCTTCACTTGAAGCTCTGCTTTCCCGCTTTCCTGGGCTGCTACACTGTCCTGCGCTGCTTGTAATTGTATTAGGACTTCGTCTTTCTTCTTTTTCAAGGCTTCTGTAGCCTTCTCTTTCTCTTCCTGCGCTCTCTGGAACCGGGCTTCTGTTGTATCCGCAATCCTTCTCAATTGGGCTGGTTCATCCCCCAATTCTGCAGTCTGTGACGAGGAAGGTGCAGAGGGCACAACAGGTACTGCGCGGACCAAGGAAACAACTTGCTGCACTTCCTTCAATTTCCTCTCAATCCTTCCATATAACTCCTCCTGCTTCTCTCCGTATCTCTGCAAGATGTCTTTGGACGCGTCCTCCATAGCTCCACAGACCAGATTGATGTCGTCCTCGGTGAGAGTGGCCTCCAACTGTGGCTTATTGGCGCGCGTTTTCTTCCTCGCTGAAGGTTTCTTCGGAGAAACCTTCCTCTTTTGCGGTGTTACTATTCTAGTAGGGGGATCTTCCGGCGGTGTAGTTTTGCCTCCTCCCTTCTCTTCTTCTCTTTCATCTCCTCCTCCCTGTCCTTCTGCTTCGTCTTCTCCTTCTCCTGGCATGTCAGACCTGTTATCTCCAGAAGCGTTGTCCTCTTCATCACTCTCTACGTCCTGGACTTCAGCCTGCTTTTTCTGCTTCTTCGTCCCATTGGACTGTTCGACATGTTCAACTCGTGTAACTATTGGGCTTCCTATGGTGTCAGTGTCGGATAATTCTCCATCAGCGATAGGTACAAGAAATTCCTTCGACCACTCCTTTGTAATCTACTCGATATCTTCATCTGTCAACTTGTAGTACGATTGCAATTCTTCTTGGTGTTCATCTCTTCGCGTGGTGATGTAGATGAAATGGGGATTAACGCAGAACTTCATTATGGGCCGATACTGATGCAGGGTGCGTGGTGTCATACGCAGGAATGATTCGATGGCGACCTTCAACTGATGGTAATATCCATGAAACACAACATTGGACTGCCATTGCTTCGTCATGTCGTTGGTATACCACAGGGTGGAAAACCGAGCAGCCAATGGCTCCGAAGGTTCGACCTCTGGAAAAGTGGCTCCTTTAGGCATTTGCCAAGCGACAAATGTGATCAAAATGATCAACCAACTGTAATGGAATTCGTATCCCAAGTGCTGGGCTTCGCGACAATCCTTCTCTAGCTCGTTGACGAGGTAGTTCACCTAGTTCATCTGCATGCCCTCCACACACTTTCCTATGAGGTCCACCACGAACTTGGTGACCTGTGTGGGGTGGTTCTTCCTTACGAGCTTGCCAGCTAGGAGTTGGCAAGCAAGGCGCACTGCGCCATCCTGTATAGAGACTACCTTGTAACCTCGCTTTCCTTTTTCTATCTCTCCGTAAGTATCTTTGATGCGCTGCGCCAGGGAAGGATCCGAGGCCTTCCCTGGATAAAACTGCGGAGGGTCAGGACCCTTCACACTTAAACCTGTGATCTAGTGGATCAGTGCCGGATCCATAGTAATCCTTTTGTCGAGCCATAGATATCCGCTATGATAGCATGACAGGAGGAGTTTAACACAAGCGTTAACCTCCCGGTGGCGGCCAAAATGTGGGATCTTCATCACATTCAACACGGTGGAATGCGCCAACCCCTTAATCCATGGCTGTGAGATGAGGCGAGGTTTCTTCCCGGTTGTCTTCGTTAGGTAGCGGTGGGAAGCTAACATGGCGTAGTTCTTCTGGTCTCCTAAGTTGAAGTCGTTGTTCTTCAATAACGGGATATGTCCTAACTGATTCCTGACTATGCAAATTCCTTTCGGAATGTACGCAGTGAAAATGGAGTACTCAAAGTCTCGAGGGATACTATCGCGGTTAACAGCGCCAGCCAAAGGTGGAATATATTCGGGTAGGATTGACGAGATTTGCTTCGCATTAGCCACATCACCGCGGTGCTTACTTCGTTGCTCAGTTACGGGGTTGACATGGCCGGAACGATGTCTAGTCGAAGGGGAAGCCTGCAGTCCCCTAGTCGACGACGCCTGGATACCTTCGGATATCAGTTTGTCGACTTTTAGCTTCTTAAGGACTTCCTCGACAGACTTCTCCAATTCACTAGGTTCGTCCGATATTCTAGCTTTTAACAGACAGACGAGGTAGACAAACGGATTGCGAGGTAGACAAACAGATAGGCGGGGTCCAATTTCAGATAGCACAACTCGACACTCGGACAATTCTCTGCTTAGCATAGTCAATCACGGGTAGCAAAAAGTGGTCCAAGTGCAACGACCAATGAGTTAAATAAGCGGGGTATTGTGACAGATCTTCCAACGGCCAGGAAATGCTTCCATCAATGTAAATCTATCCTTTATGGCGCGATCTCAACGTCCAAAAGCGGTCCATAAGCCCATAAATGCGTTTTCTAACCGTTCTAGAGCGTCATTCTAACGGTCGGGGTGCCTCCAACGGTCATATAACTTTGCCAGGGCGAAGTCCAATTCTGTGCGGACTTGCTTTTCCAGCGAGGTTTAAATCCCGCGAACCTGCCTCCTACGAGGTTCTAGTCTGCGAAGTCTTCCATCTGGTTTCTGTAGCTTCTTGTAGCTTTTCCAATTCAGATTTCTTTTTGTTGAGCTTCCTTGCCTTTTTTCCTGTTATCTGAGTCTCTCTAACTGTTTTTGGAATCCTCTTTCCATTTTTATTCTTATCTTCCCCTAGCGTAGTGGCCTTGCACTGTTGAGGTGCCCTCAAAGGGTCTGAAGTTAATATCTCTTTTCTTAACATTTCCTGAGTGGACATACTTATTTCTTGGATAGATAGGTCCTTCAAGCCTTCTTGCATTCTTTCAACCTTGACAACTAATTCTCTTGCCTTTTGTCCCTCCCACGTTGTTACTTTGCTCTGTTGCTTCGACTTATCCTCTCGTTCTTCTATTAGTCGGTCTATTTTCCTAGCTATGAAATCCCTTAATTCTTGCTTTTTCTTTTCTGTAGCTTCTTCCTCTGCTTTCCTTCTGATCTGATCTTTCTCAATCCAAGTCTTACCTAACAACAGTGGGAAAGGGGTGCTGTCCCCAACAAACTGAATGACTTCAAATTCTTCTTCAGTCGATGTTCTATGAACAATAATAGATACATTAGTAACTCTTCCACATAAGGTTATCATCTTTCCCTTAAACAAGCCTATCCTTCCTAACGAAGATACCACAGTAGGCTTTCCCAAAATTTCCCAAGTTTCCTCTGTCATAATATTCACTTGTGTTTCTTCATCCAAGACACAGTCTATGTCGAAGTCTTCTATTCTTGCACTTATGCGCTGTTTTGCTTTCAGGCTTTTTGGTAAACTGACATCTTTATGAACATCCATCGTTTCTTTCAGCTGCAATATTGTAGTTTGAACTTCCTCTGATCCTTTCTTTTTATGACTCTCTATCATGCCTTTAGTCTCTTGACTTTCTTCATAGTTTTCTTGTCTCATGTTCATTCCTTCAACTTTAGCAAAAATCCTTGGACAATCCTCAACCTCATAACCAACAACCTTACAACAAAGACAAATAGGGCCTACCTCAGGACATTCCTTAGCAAGATGTCCCGACCTTCTGCAATTATAACACAATGTCAATCCTCTTTTTCTTTTAAATGTTCCCCAACCTTTCCTGTACTGCGCACTTCCCCTAGGATCATAGTGCTGGACCTGAAAAAAATTCTTCCTAGGTTCCTGCATCCATTTATTAGTCAAAAAATTCTTTCTATGCATAGGAATAACATATCTTTCTTTATTTCCATCAACTCTTTCTTTCAACTGCGCCCTAGCCTTCAGACTAGGACATAATCTATTAAACATACTTAAGTTCATGCTTTCAAAACAAAAATTTTCACTTATCTTTCNCTTTCTATGCATAGGAATAACATATCTTTCTTTATTTCCATCAACTCTTTCTTTCAACTGCGCCCTAGCCTTCAGACTAGGACATAATCTATTAAACATACTTAAGTTCATGCTTTCAAAACAAAAATTTTCACTTATCTTTCTCTTGCCAGAGCACAAAGCTTGCTTCTTTAGGATCTTACCTCTTTTCTTCATATCAACTTACCTCCTTGGCACAAAGCTTCGCAAGTCAAGTTGAGTACTACGCACTTCAGCAGCAGATCTACGCACAAAACTTCTCTTTTTCTTTACTTCAGTTCCCAGCAATCACAGTTCCAGGTCTCGGCATCGGAACCATTTGTTGGCACAGGGGCAGACCCAGGGTTCAACGCTTAACAACGCACCAACAAAACCCTCACTACCGACCCTTTCGGCAACACTTGCGAAGCAGACGAAGTCTCACCCGAGGTAGAAGCAGGAGGGGTTACATGACGCAGGTGTCTGTAACCAAGCTAGGACACAGATCTGTGATAATAACACTTCGCAGAATATTTTGTTAACGCTTAGGAAGTGACATGCATTAGTTTATTACCCTATTAACATCGCAGAACATAATCAAGATAGATCTAGCGTAGTAACAACAAAAGATTATGCACTTTAAATACTTAGCACTGTGGATCAAATCTAGTATTTTAACATAAGCAAAGCAATTAAGCAACACATACATATCCATTACACATCATAATCTAAGCACTAAGCAAAACATAACAGAGATAACATTGCACAAAGCAAACCATGAGACTCCAGATATACGTGGTTCACCCCAGGGTGGGGCTACGTCCACAAACCACTTCGCCTCTTTATTATTCGCCAGAATCTTACATTCATTCACTCCAGTGCACCAAGCCACAGAGTCGAGTTTCGCACCAGACTAAAGATCTACGCACTGAGCACCAGATCCTCCTTCCAAAACTAGGTCAAATGCACATAGCCAAAACCCTATATCCTAGCACTTGCACCCTCTATAGAATTATAATCACACACATACCTTCCTTTGCACAAAACAACTTTGTTCACACATAATTACATTCAAACCCCCCCCTTTCTACAATACATTCTTCCTTATTTATATTATACAAAACCTTACAATAAGGTCTAAACATGGAAAAACCTTACAATTTTCTCTCAATCCTTCCATATAACTCCTCCTGCTTCTCTCCGTATCTCTGCAAGATGTCTTCGGACGCGTCCTCCATAACTCCATGGACCCGATTGATGTCGTCCTCGGTGAGAGTGGCCTCCAACTTTGGATTATTGGTGTGCGTTTTCTTCCTTGCTGAAGGTTTCTTCGGAGAAACCTTCCTCTTTTGCGGTGTTACTGTCCTAGTAGGGGGATCTTTCGGCGGTGTAGCTTCGCCTCCTGCCTTCTCTTCTTCTCTTTCATCTCCTCCTCCCTGTCCTTCTGCTTCGTCTTCTCCTCCTCCTGGCGAGTCAGACCCGTTATCTCCAGAAGCTTTGTCCTCTTCATCACTCTCTACGTCCTGGACTTCAGCCTGCTTTTTCTGCTTCTTCGTCCCACTGGACTGTCCGACATGTTCAACTCGTGTAACTATTCCGCTTCCTATGGTGTCAGTGTCGGATAATTCTGCATCAGCGACAGGTACAAGAAATTCCTCCGGCCACTCCTTTGTAATCTGCTCCATATCTTCATCTGTCAGCTTGTAGTACGATTGCAATTCTTCCTAGTGTTCATCTCTTCTCGCGGTGATGTAGATGAAATGGGGATCAGCGTGAAACTTCGCTATTGGCCGGTATTGATGCAGGGTGCGCGGTGTCATATGCGGGAATGATTCGATGGAGACCTTCAACTATTGGTAATATCCATGAAACACAGCATTGGACTGCCACTGCTTCGTCATGTCGTTGGTATACCACAGGGTGGAAAACCGAGCGGCCAATGGCTTCGAAGGTTCGACCTCTGGAAAAGTGGCTCCTTCAGGCATTTGCCAAGCGACAAATGTGATCAAAATGATCAACCAATTGCAATGGGATTCGTATCCCAAGTCCCGGGCTTCGTGACAATCCTTCTCTAGCTCGTTGACGAGGTAGTTCGCCCAGTTCATCTGCATGCCCTCCACACACTTTCCTGCGAGGTCCACCATGAACCCGGTGACCTGTGTGGGGCGGTTCTTCCTTACGAGCTTGCCAGCTAGGAGTTGGCAAGCAAGGCGCACTGCGCCATCCTGTATAGAGGCTACCTTGTAACCTTGCTTTTTTTTTCTACCTCTTCGTAAGCTTCTTTGATGCGCTGCGCCAGGGAACGATCCGAGACCTTCCCTGGATAAAATTGTTGAGGGTCAGGACCCTTTACACTTAAACTCGTGATCTGGTGGATCAATGCCGGATCCATAGTAATCCTTCTGTCGAGCCATAGATATCCGTCATGATAGCACGACAGGAGGAGTTTAACGCAAGCGTTAATCTCCTGGTGGCGGCTAAAATTCGGGATCTTCATCACATTCAACACAGTGGACTGCGCCAACCCCTTAATCCATGGCTGTGAGACGAGGTGAGGTTTCTTCCCAGTTGTCTTTGTTAGGTAGCGGTGGGGAGCTAACATGGCATAGTTCTTCCGGTCTTCTAAGTTGAAGTCGTTGTTCTTCAATAGCGGGATCTGTCCTAACTGACTCCCGACTATGCGAATTCTTTTCGGTATGCACGCAGTGAAAACAGAGTACTCAAAGTCTCGAGGGATACTGTCGCGGTTAACAATGCCAGCCAAAGGTGGAATATATTCGGGTAGGATTGACGGGATCTGCTTTGCATTAGCCAGATCATCGGGGTGCTTACTTCGCTGCTCAGTTACGGGGTTGACACGACTGGAACGACGTCCAGTCGAAGGGGAAGCCTGCAGTCCCTTAGTCGACGATGCCTGGATACCTTCGGATATTGGTCTGTCGGCCATTAGCTTCTTAAGGACTTTCTCGACAGACATCTCCAATTAACTAGGTTCGCCTGACATTCTAGCTTTTAACAGACAGGCGAGGTAGACAAACGGACAGGCGGGGTCCAATTTCAGACAACACAGCTCGACACTCGGACAATTCTCTGCTTAGCTTAGTCAATCACAGGTAGCAAAAAGTGGTCCCAATGCAATGACCAACGAGTTAAATGAGCGGGGTATCGTAATGGATCTTCCAACGGCCAGAAAATGCTTCCATCAATGTAAATCTATCCTTTATGGCGCGGTCTCAACATCCAAAAGCTGTCCATAAGCCCATAAATGCGTTTTCTAACCGTTCCAGAGCGTCATTCTAACGGCCGGGGCTCCTTCAACGCTTAACAACGCACCAACAAAACCTCGACTATCAGCCCTTTCGGCAACACCTGCGAAGCAGGCGAAGTCTCACCCGAGGTAGAAGCAAGGGGGGTTACATGACGCAGGTGTCTGTAACCAAGCTGGGACATAGATCTGTGATAATAACACTTTGTAGAATATTCTATTAACGCTTAAGAAGTGACATGCATTAGTTTATTATCCTATTAACATCGCATAACATAATCAAGATAGATCTAGCATAGTAACAACAAAAGATTATGCACCTTAAATACTTAGCACTTAGCACTGTGGATCAGATCTAGCATTTTAACATAAGCAAAGCAATTAAGCAATGCATACATATCCATTACAAATCCTAATCTAAGCACTAAGAAAAACATAACAGAGATAACATTGCACAAAGCAAACCATGAGACTCCAGATATACGTGGTTCACCCCAGGGTGGGGCTACGTCCACAAACCGCTTCGCCTCTTTATTATTCGCAAGAATCTTACATTCATTCACTCCAGTGCACCAAGCCACAGAGTCGAGCTCCGCATCAGACAGGAGATTTGCGCACCGAGCACCAGATCCTTTTCCAAAACTAGGTCAAATGCACATAGCCAAAACCCTATATCATAGCACTTGCACCCTCTATAGAATTATAATCACACACATACCTTCCTTTGCACAAAGCAACTTTGTTCACACAAAACTACATTCAAAACCCCCCCTTTCTACTATACATTCTTCCTTGTTTATATTATACAAAACCTTACAATAAGGCCTAAACATGGGAAAAGCCCATGGGCCGACATCCCATAAACCTGTTACAAAACCCTAGAGGACCCTTTACTAGGTCCACATAACCCTCAAAATCGGTGAGATCCGCGATCTCAGCTCGGCCTAGGCACTCCTTCTTCGACCAATGTATCGAAGTCCAAAAGTGGGCCAAAACTGACCAAAGTTTCCCCAAAACTTGGTCGAGGGCCAACACTGCTACTCACTGAAACTCTGAGATGAATGCCTCTGTTGTGCCAGTTTGTCTCAACTGGGCTAGGTCTTTGAAATGGATCTCTGGATCCCTCCTGTCAAATCTGTCCATGAGTCTCTCTGTGAACTCCCTGTAGGAGGTGGTGCGATTGTGACCCAATGTCACCAATCCACGATACCACCACTCGTGTGCCTCACCCTCCAAGTGTAAGGTAGCGAAACTGATGGTCTTTGTCTCGGTCATCTGGTTGAGCTGGTAGTATGTGTCTAGCTTCTGTACCCAAGCTCTGGCGGTGCATTTGGACAATCCATCGAAAGAAGGTATGGTGAGTTTACCAACTTTCCGGATGAAATCCATGTTATGCCCCTGCTGTTGCTGCGGTCCTCCTCTCTGAGGCTCTATGGGGCGGTTCCTGAGTCCGAGTCCATAATACTCGACTAGGGTCATGTCCTGATGGAAGTCACGGCCCAATGCTGCAGACTCCCTTCGATACTCTACAATGTCCTCTGCATGAGTGGGCGGCCTCTGTGGTATCGACAACTGTGCTGCTACTAGGGGTGCCCTTTGGAAACTGGGAAACAAAGGTCTGGGAATCCTACTCGAAGAAGTGTATGTGCGAGTAGGTGACTGGGGTCTTCTACCTGCCCCTGAGTTCCCTTGTGCTGCATGTGGGGTTGGTGTGCCCGGGGTGCCCACTATGGCTAATCTATCAGCCACCTGTGCCAAGGACTGTGTCATGGCCCGTTGACTAGCTAACATATCACTTATAACCTACATGAAGGTTGCATCTGGATCCATGGGGGCCTTACCACTGCCCTTTGGTCGCTCATATCTGTCTCCTAGCATCCTCTCTGCCTCGCGCTCAACCTCACGCTCTACCCTTCTCTCTGCTTCCCTGTGCGCCTCTTCCTCTTCCTTTGAGCTAGGAGGGAAAGGAGGAAAGTCAGGTCCAGGCCTTCTTTCCTTGCGCCTGTTGTAAGTGACATATTCGTCACCTACGTGCTCACAACCATCCGGGTCTTCTGCTACACTCATCATCTTTAGTCACAGGCTGGCAGGACTAAAGCTCTGATACCACTGAAATATCCCTGTTCCAACTGATCTGGATATCTACTGCTTGTCTAGTGTTCTGTCTCACAGATCTGATACTCTGGGGGTTTCTGGATGCGTTTTATCTTCAGATCTGATATTCTGGGGGTTTTTGGATGCGTTTTAGTTATGTGCTTGAGATGTTTTGTGATTGTCGTATGTGCATGTTATACATTATGGTTTAAACAATATATATATATGATGCATGCGGAAATAAGGAAACAACAACCGCCCAATAATATGTATTATAAGATTTAAGCAGGGAAATACAATGAAATACTGGAAATATAGAAAATAGTCATCAGTTAGATCTCATGGATTGTCACTGGAATACAAGCAAATAACATAAAATCCCTGTGACTAGAAGATGAAGGCAGATTTGATGCATGCACGGATAGATCGACAAAATCGACGGTTCCAGAGAAGCACGGTAACCGCTACAAACTGGAAAACTCGTCCGGAAGGCTATATCCGTTGGAATGAGTTGGAAACTGTCTCAATAGAAGCGCCCTGGCCTCTAGACTGATCCTGGTGATTTTCGGATGGAAGATCTGTCCTTTGATGCTCTAGATCTCATCCCCTGGGTGTCTGCGGACCTCTTGGGCTCTCTGGATGCACCCAAATGATTCCACCAACGAAATCGACTACTATATGACTCAAAATGTTCGCCTTGGCAAATGCGGAACTGGGTCGGAAGGGTTTCCCCAGCTCTGCTTTGATGCTCCGTCTATAACCCCAACTGTCTTTCCACAAGAGCTGTGCCCTGGATGGCTGAATGCCGCGCTCTGAAGGATTCCATCGTCAGAATCTGATGGTAGGTGGCTCAATCTATGCACCCTGGCTGGATCTCAACTGGGTCAGAAGGAATCTGCAATCCGAGCTTTGATCTCGTGCAACTACTCAAACCCTCTATCTGACCTTGCACCCTCATTGGTTGAGCTGCGCAACACTGCAAATTGGATACTCCTGAATCGCACGGTGAAATACCTGGATGGTATCTCCAATGGGATAGGGTGTGTCTCTCAACATCGAAACCGATCAGTGGTGGTGGTTTCCTCCAGAAATCCACAAAACAGTAGAAGTCGATTCTCCTCCTCTAGGAACTCTCAACATCAAATCATAACATAGCATAATGAGGAATTAGGTCGAATTCCTCCCTTTATACTCTTCCCGATCTAATTCACCATTGACCTCACTTAAGCTAGGCGCTTTTCCTCCTAAGGTGAGTAATTAATTAATTAAGTCCCCCCTTAACACCTTTTCGTTCTATTTCTCCGTTGACTTAGGCTTAAGTGACATTTCCTATGTTTTTTGGCTAAATTCATCGTTTAGCCATCAATTCTCTCTTATTTCTCCTCTAGTTCCTTGTTTGTGCCTGACTATAGTCTACGAGAACAGATAGACTACTAAGTCACTCCCTGCTGGCCTACTCTTGGGAACGAGACATCACAAATGGTGCTCCAAATGCCTAGCTTGGTCATGTGGATCCAAATATGTAGATCCATCCATATACGAAAATCATCCACATAACACACTACCATTGGAGAATAAGCAAGATGAAAACTAGTAGTCATAACAACTTCTTGACTTCCCTCCATGATGTTCTCTACATAAGGTGGAGTAGAGTCATCAAATAGAAGATGAAAGTAGTTGTCATCCCAGAAATGACAACTATCCATGTATCAATCATACCAATCATTCTCTAAATCATACCAAGCATATATTTCTTGGTTATACATTTCCTTGATAGAAGAGTATGTGGTCTCAGTAATATAGGGCTCCATAGATTTAGTGATTATTGCCTTTATATCTTGGATTCCCTGAGACCAATCCTAGAGAGTTTTTTCCAACAACATTATGGTATGTTCCACCACATCGCCATTCTTCACGTCCATTAGGGTTTGAGAGCATAAATTTGCAAGGGTT